>CAUYRT010100009.1:0-30707 GCA_963574885.1 Lepilemur ruficaudatus | reverse complement strand
TTTGAATAATGGGCTTAAGCTTAACCCAGGATAATATAAGTGGTGCTAGCTCACTGTCGTTTCTTAAAATTGAGTAATATTCCATTGTAAACATATACCAGATTTTAATAATCCACTCATGAATTGATGGGCACTTGGGTTGTTTCCATGACCTAGCAACAGTGAATTGTGCTGCCATAAACATTCGGGTGCAGATATCTTTATAATAGAATGACTTATGTTCTTTTGTGTAGATGCCGAATAATGCTATTGCTGGATCGAATGGTAATTCTATTTGTAGCTCTTTGCGGAATCTCACTACATTTTAAGTATAATGAATGTATACTTAAAACCCAAGAGAATCTTCTACAAAATTCATCTCTAGGCTAGAGAGCATGTGGTAAGGATGAATAGTTGTCTTAATCTGCTCTTTTAATTTGTTTTTTGCTGCTATAACAGAATACCACAGGCTGCATAATTTATCAAGAAAAGAGATTTATTTTGTCTCATGGATGTGGAACCTGGGAAGTGCAAGAGCATGGCACTGCCATTTAATGAGGGGCTTCTTTCTTTGTTATTTCATGACTGAAGGGCAAACCAGTACATAAGACAGAGGAAGAAAATGGAGGCCAAACGTATCCTTTTGCCAGTAGCTCACTCCTACAATAACCAACCTATTTCAGCAATAACTGCATTAATCCATTCATGAGGGTCCAGCCATCATGACCTAATCATGTCTTAAAGGCTCTACTTCTTAACACTGTTGCTATGTCAATTAATTTTCATCATGAGTTTTGGAGGGGACATTCAAACAACAGCAACTGCTATTACCCTAAATTCAGAAGTGCCTCAGGGTTCAGTCCTTCAATAATTTTTTTGAATCTGTCCTCACTCTCTAGACTATCTCATGTTGTCCCATTATTTAAGTCTCATCTGAATGATAACTCCCAGATTTCTCTTGAACTCCAGGTCCAGATATGCTATGCCTCCTTGTCTTCTGCATTTGTATATCTGGTAGACGTCTCAAACTCAACACATGCAGAGCTGAATTCTTAACATTCTCCCCAATATCTATTCCTCTTTCAGTTGTCTTTATGTCAGTAAATGCTAATTGAATATTTTTATTTGCTCAGCAATAAATCCTGTATATTCCAATGTGCCCCTTTTTCTTTTTGTTCTCAAATCCACACATGCTTTTCTAGCAAATGCTTTTATGTTTGCCTTGATATCACATATTGCCACCTCCAGTCACCTCCCTGGTCCTTGACATAATTATCTTTCCCACGAAATACTACGACAGCCTTCTTTACCTTTTAATAGCACCACGCGGGATACTGTCCTAAGAAATTGAACAACTGCCCTTGCCTCCTACAGGAAAGAAATAATTCTAGTCAAATGAAATCTGTTCATCTCATTTCTCTGCTAAACTCATCCCTCCGACAGTTTTACTTCTTGCTGTGATTAAAATCCAAGGGCTTACCATAACAGACAATACTTTCCCTTAGATAACTCTATGATTACTTTGTTTAATTTATATATATATATATATTTTTTTTTCTCTCAGAAATATCTTCTCAGTAGGGTTTATGTATTCTCTAGGCACAGTAAACACAATATCTAGGGAACAGAATACATTTAAGGTCCTTCAAAAATATTTTAATTTCTTTTAAAATTAAAAGAAATGAATCTTTGTGTCAAAGAAAATACTTTAATATATAAAATTAATATTTTGTCTTTATGTATCATGAAGTCATAACATATATATACACATATACATATATACATATACACACACATAACTATTTAATAGAGAAAGGGGCCCAGAAAATAAAAGTGCCTAGAAAACACCATGATGTAGCCATACAGTGATGTCTCCTTGGCAATCTTACCTAAAATTTCATCTCCCTGACCCAACATTTCGTATTCTTCTTCCCTATTATATGCCCTCTGGCTTTCCAGTAGCATTATTACTACATCTCCTGGTAAAATACATAAGTTATGGGGTAATACATTTTGTATGTTTTATTTATTGTTGTTGGTATAATACCTAAAAAAACCTATACATATGGCATATAATGATAAAAATATTTAATCAATGCATGAATAGATATATAACTTTGGTAAAAATATTCTATGCAGATATTTTTACTGAAGTATTGGTTTTTTGTTTCTTATATAACATACCTATACATTGTTCCTATTTATTTGTGTACCGGTTATTAACTTATTTGCCTAATGTGATACTATGTCATTTATTTATAATTTAGGTGACGTCAGATTTGCAGAGGGAATAATCTGTTTTTAAAATGCTTTCTAATATCATCTCCTTACAAATAAGAACCATGTACAATCTTTCACTATTCACAAGTTTTTACTTTTTATTTTATTTTATTTTATTTTTTGCCTAATGAGGAGGAATGGGCATTTCAGAAAATGCATCCCAATAAGATTCTAGAAACTATTGGTTTTACCACCAAATTTTATTTTTATATTGTATCAGCAGTAATGTTTTCCCAAAGCACAAACTGTGAGGCCAGTGTTATGGATGTCACATAAATAAAATAATCTTCTGAGCTATATTTTAGGTTGTTTACCATTACTTTGGTTTCTTGCTATGAAAGAAATATACGCCAAATTGAGTTTCAGGTATGCGCTGAATACAGGATGTCAGAATGTGGTTTTTATATTAAAAAAAAATGTGGCCTAATTTGGATTTGAAGATGAATTTTGAGGACTCTACTATATATATATTTTTTATTTTTACTTTTGGAATTTTTTTTAATGCTTAGTCAACTGGAATTACATTTTTTAATAAGATGTGATTTTTACCAGATGTCCTCTCCACTGGTGTTCATGTACACCCCGTGAATTACCAGAAGGAAAGGCATTTGTACTGTCATGCCACACCCAGTCACCAGAGTCTCCCACTGCTGTCCTGGCAAATAGTAGAGCCCTGTTTGCTTCTGTACTAAATCTGATCCTCTCCATCTTTTCCACCTTGGCATCTCTACATCCTTTTCCAATGAGATCTTTCTGGGTGACTATCCAGTTCATTACAAACAATCTAACCTATTGCAAACATTGCAGATATAATGTATTATAATTTCAGTATATTAATATTTTAATAGGATTTTTTTGGATTCAAAATGCTGATGTTTGACTAAAATTAGCTTCAACAGGCTAAGGAGAAGGAATAAAAATATCTGGATAATGCTGTATTGAATACTTGAAATTTGCTAAGAAATTTGATCTTAATTATTCTTACAACACACACAAAAATCATAAATATGTGAGGGGATGGATGTATTAATCATTTTGCAAAGTATACATGTGTATATAACAACACCACAGTGTGTATGTTAAATATAAATAAATTTCGGTGTTCACTAGGGATTCAGAGGGTGGGGGATAGACCCACGTCTGAGCGATGGGGAGGGCACTGTGGAGGCGAGGGGCATGCTTGAAATGTAGTTGCGGAAGGGAATTAGGGGTCTCATTAGGGGAAAGGAAATCCTCTAAAATTGATTTATGTGTTTAGCTGTACATCTTGGTAAATTCACTAATAATCATTTAATTGTACACTTAAAGTGGAGTAAAAGCATGATATGTAAAGTAAAAAAAAAAAAAAAAAAGATTAACCTGAAAAGATCAATAGTCATATTTTCTACTAATTGATGAACTTTGTTTAGATTAAAAGATGCACTTCAGGAAATTATGCTTTCATTAAGAATATTATTTTTTAATATAAAGATTTCCAAAGCTCATGGATATATAAATGTCAATAAATTCCTGTGGTTTTTAGGCAGAATCTTAAAAGCTAACACCTTAATTAAGACAAATAATCTCAGAATGTTATATCCTTCTATTTGTTTTTTTTGAGATAGACTCACAATTTAAATCAAGTTATCAAGACTGCATAAAAATTATTCATAAAACAGTGCCGATCTATTTTATAACTATTAAAACTACCCCATATTAATTTATGAAAAAGAAAATATTGATGGGTCGCCATCAAATTGGTGCTGACTAATTAATACTACGGTGCTCAAATGGTGGTGGTGTTCACTAGGGATTCAGGGGGTGGGGGGTAGACCCACATCTGAAGGATGTGATGAGCATTGTGAAGGGGAGGGGCATGCTTGAAATGTATTTGGGGATGGGAATTAGGGGTCTCAATAGGGGGAAGGAAATATTCTAAAACTGATTTATGTGAATAGCTGTACAACTTGGTAAATTTACTAATAATCATTTAATTGTACACTTAAAATGGAGTAAAGGCATGATATGTAAATTATACTTCAACAAAGAAAAAAAGAAAGTAAAAAAACACTTTGTCAAAGTTACAAATATATATATATACCTCAATAAAACTAGGAAAAAAAAGAAAAACATCTTCAGAAGGGGAAGCATTCACTATTCAAATCAAATAATTTCATCCCAAAATTATATAAAGTTTTTTTCTGTGTGTGTACAAGTACTATATAATGGCATTCTGATAAAAATTATAATGTTATGCCTCTATAATTTGATTTAACTTTAGGAAAAGCATGCAGGTATATACATATACACACATTTTTATTATCTACATGCCTTTCAATAGAACACCTTATGTCATTTCCTTGCACTGACTGATTAGTTTAGGAATATGTATTACTTTCCGTTTCTGAAAGTGTAATGTGAAGGTAGTATGAAGAAATTTTTAGGTAGTGTGAAGAACTTTTTAAAATGAAATAGGTAATGTTAGTGGTCTGAATCTCCTTTGTAAATATAATATTTTCAGAGATAATATGATTGTGGTTCATATATACTGGATTTAAATATTGTATTTACACATTATATTCCAATGTGAAAATTCTCCTAGGATTTGTCTTCTTGCTCAGATTAAACTATCTTGTTAGAATTCTAGCCATTAGAATAGAAGATGGGGAAGGAAGGATTTGACAGTGTTGAGAGCCAGAACCTCAAGGTTGTTTGTGCTTAAGGACTTTCACCATTTCTGACGGTGACTTCATAATCATCATATCGACAGTTATGGATTTACTCTCTCTCTCACACACTCTGTCTCTTTCTCTCTCTCTCTATAGATGTAAATATGTGCGTGTGCATGTGTGTACACATATATATTAATATGCTCTGTATATAATTGTTATATATTTATTATGCATATAAATATAGATATTTTATACATATATAGTGTGAAAGAGTTTGAGAGAAAATTTTTGTTTTGATGAGTTCAGGAAACTATTGTAATTTTAAACTTCATGGATTAAAAAAGCAAATTACTATCGATCATATATGGTCAATTCCTCACAAAAACCCCAAAACCCAAAATGTTCTCAATTTGGAAATAATCAAAGGTTTCTATCAAGATTGGAGAACTTATCTTCTATTCATTAGTTATCTCCATGCTATGTGACAGACAGCATGATGGGGAGGAAAGTGCTCAACAATAACGCTATTCCCAATTGCCAAGATATGGAATCAAACTAAATGCCCACCTACAGATGAATGGACAAAGAAAATGTGGCCTATATATGCAATGGAATACTATTCAGCCACAAAAAAAGAATGAAATCCTGTCATTTGCAGCAACATGGATGAACCTGGAGAACATTATATTAAATGAAAAAAGCCAGGCCAGGCACACAAGGACAAACTGCACGATCTCACTAATATGTGGAATCTACAAAAGTTGATTTCATAGAAATAGTAAAACAGTGGTTACCAGAGGCTGTGGAGGGTACAGTGGAGGGGAGACATGGAGAGGTTGGGCAATAAGTATGAAACTGCAATTACATAATTACACAGGAAGAATAATTTTTGATGTATTCTTACACAGTAGCATAACTATAGTAAATAATATAGTGCATATTTCACAATAGAAGAGAACATTTTGATTGTTATCATTACAAATAATAAATTTTAAAATGATATGGTAAGTACCCCAATTTGATCATTACACTGTATACACGTGCATTGAAACGTGACACCGTAGCCAATAAATATGTTCAATTATTATGTGTCAATTATGAATAAAAACTAAATTTAAAAAATAAATAAATAGCAAATATAGGCAAATACATTTGTCAGCTATCCTCACTCTTACTCAAATTACAATAACTACAATCACTATTTAATTCTGTTTAATACCTTTCAAAAAGGATTTCAATAGAAGTAATGCATTATGACAAAATATTAAAACTTCTTAAAACACCAAAGGGATTTGACACTCAGAAAACTGTCTTATGCATTTGGGGGCATCAACTAACCTGACTGATCAAGCTAAACAAATCAAAAGCGATCGTGCTATAAGAAAAAAGAAATAAAAATCGATGTAATTGATATTACATGAAAATGGTACACCATTCAAAACAACAGACTCTGGTAAATATATTAATTTTTCTTAATTCTTTAGCACCAAGTAGAAATTACTCATGAAAGAAAAGAAAATACCCACGTATAATTTTTCCTTTTTTATTTTCTCATTCAGTTTAATGAATTAGTGTGAAGATAAAAATAAGACAACTGCTGTCAGGTTACACTCTGGCTAGTGTCTTATTAAAATGGTACTATATTTTACATTATTTTACATTCATGTGGCATCTAGGTTTTTGAAAATGTACAAAATCTGGTAGTATGGCAGTGAAAAATCAAATTGTAATACTTTTATTTCACAAAATCATGTAAGATCCTTGTAACCTGACAAGTCTAGGCAAGTAGTTCTCAAACTGGGGATGATTTAACCCCCAGAAGACTTATGCAACATCTGAAAACATTTTTGATTGCCATGACTGGGGATTTTTACTTTATCTAGTTGGTAGAGGTCAGGGATATCTGGTGTCAAACATCCAACAATGCACGGAAGAGTCCTCACAACAAAAAATTATATGACCCAAAATCTCAGTAGTGCTAAGTTTGAAAAACCATGGTGTAGGAAAAATATTAATAGAAAAGCATACTTAATATTTTGTCTTTTTTTCTGAAAAGAAGCTTAGATTTTCTTCTTAAATTAAATATGGTGGATAAAAGAAGAGTAACAACACATTTCCCCATCCTGAATCACTAATAGATAAAACTAAGTTAACCTAAAAATGTATAAATGCATAGTATTTATAAAATATATTTATGCTTTATAAACTCACTAACCAAATTTAGATAAGTAATAGAAAAATCAATATTTTCATATAGCTTAGAGAAAAATATTTATCTATATTCCTTGAAAAGCTCTACAAATTTAGTCTAAGAAAATGATGAAGTTGAGAGGATGTAAAATATATGAAATTGACAATATAGTGATTATCCATTTACTAAATGTATTTCAACTGAATATTTTGGTTGATTTTACATTTATATTAAAGGAAATTATAAGTGATTGTCTAAAAATATTTTTGATACAAATTTGTATAATTGTAATTGACACATCATGTTCTATTTACATTTTACTAATAGCTAACAAATACAATAGTACACTAACAAATGGAAATATATATTTATACAAAATAAATATGTTAGTAACAATAAATTTATTTTTTCTTTGATACAGTTACGAAGTCACCTGAGCAGTGCTTTGGGCTGTAAGATAAGACGTGTTCAAATACTGACCCTAAATAATTAATTATAGCAATATTTAGCCTTTATAAAATGTAAGTTATATTTGAATGTAATCAAAAGCAAATATAATTTCCCTTTAGCAGCTTGTAAAATTGTTTTCTATGAATTAATAAACTTCTTATGAGCAAAATTAAGCTAAAGTTACTAACCAGGTCTGCACAGAATTAATGTCATTATTTTATTCAAATACTATTTAAAATTTCTTTTTGCATGCATAAGTGCAGGTTTTGAAAAATGAATTAGCACTATCTATATGCTTTTTAATGTGATGATTATAAAGATATTTTAGTAAATTAGGTCTTTATTTTATTGCATATTAATCTTTTAGAGTCCTAAATTTTGAATATAATGATATAATTTCAAGATTTTCAAATGCCTTGGATACTAATAATCATAACTTATTTGCCAATAAATTTGAGATTTTCTATACCTCATTAATATTTGATGTGTTTACATAATAAAACAAAATTCTATGAAATGCATATTTGTGGTTGCATTTATATGTTTATTCTGCATAGGTACAGTTATCTCACAGATTGGAATTTACCTGGGGGAGGGTTGTGGGTGTGTGAAAATAGTTTTGCGATGGATTAAGTTTAATTGAGATGACTGGTTACTTTAGAAAATTGGTTCCAGTTAATGTCATTCATAGCCATTTAAATGTATACAGAGAATCAATTTGATGATGTTTATGATAGCCTAATTTAGAAAATCAAACTATTTTTTTAGAAGACTTCATTTTTCCAAAATAACTTTGTGTGAGTGTACGTAAGTTAGCATAAATTCCACTATAGCCACGATTGTGTAAGCTGGATTATTCTGAAGTTAATGTGTAGAGACATCATGCCACCTGAATTTCTCAACTTTCGAGATTCCTGTCTCTCAGTTTCAGTGTCATGCTTCCAACCCTATTCACTTTAATTTTTTCTTCCTGAAGTAAAGTATCTGAACCTCACACTAAGTGAAAAAATTTCACTTCTTATACTCTGGAAAAAGCAGAAAGACATATTTTATATGAAGTTGGGAGATACAGGAGAAAAGACGTTAGTATTTGGTTATGATTTGGGGTCTTAGAAGTAATGGCCCTCAACTAATTTATTTCAAAGTTATTTGTAAGCAGTTTGCATTTATTTGAAGTCACTCCTACTTAAAATATATGAGAGAGTGGATGATAGTTCCATTTAAAATCATGCCAATGGAAATAAAAGTAACTGTTATTATGAAATTATTGTATTTAGCTGTTGTTTTCTAACATTTGACTGAAAGCTTTATGTCAGGCTTAACCATGTCTATATTTTAGAATTAAATACTATACAGAAGTCTTTTGTTTCTATCATATTATATATATTCATTTTTAATACCAAAGTTTCCAGAGGGAAATTAGTTCTATATCAGAATTATACATTTGGAAGTTTTACCCAATGATTTCAAAAAAGCTAGGTTATTCAATAATGAAGAAACTAAGCTAACAAAAATATTTCCAGAAGAAAATTAATCTTATCTTTATATAAACACAAACTATTACATAACTTGCAAACTTTTATTTCAGAAGTATACAATGTAACTAAACAGAAAATATGACCTGGATATTTCTGTACATTTTCAAGCCCATGGAACACTGATACAGTTATAGATGTTCATGTTATCATTTGAATAGGATTAATTTTTCTCAAGGATGAAAGAATACTTGTTTCTTTCTTTCTAGTTCCATCAGAATGTGCTATTTAATTTTTATGAAAAGCAAACATTTTCGTTTGATTATCTGGGAATTCAGATGATACGTAGCTATTTTAGAAAACAGTGTAAAATCTTAGAAGCATTGTGGCAAAATTGTTCCCAATTTTACCTGTAACTTCTAGTGATGCTTTGTTAAAAATTCGATTTTGTTAACCAAATGCTTTTTTGTCATAAATGTTATTCTTCATCTATTTGTACTGCAACCATCCCAGTTCTGACATATAACACTTCACCTGTGGGTTACTGTGAAAACCTCATACTTGTCTCTCTTTGTCTGATGTTAGCACTTATATCCTCAATCTTTCAGAATGCAAATTCATAAAGAAAAATGTAATTTCTAGATGCCAATCCATGTTAATGCCCACGTTCTCATAAAATAGAACTTGAAATTAGCTAGAAATTTAATTTTTCCCTTTTTTCTTTTGACTGTGGGTGAGTGTGTGTATGTGTTAGTCAATGAGATTCTGCTCTTAATGAGAACATTTATGCTTTGAGAGATAAGTCTTAACAATGTGTGAATAGACACACACACACATGCACACACATAGACACTCATATATAATGAGTACAAATTATTAGCAGGTGATTTAAATTTTCTCAAGGCAAATAACTTCAAATTCTAAAAAAAAGCTCCTCTTAAAGAAAGAGCACCTAAGAAAGGAACACCCACTGTGGGATGTAGAAGACTTGGAAAGTATAGTTATTTAAATCCCTGAATAAATATGTATTACATAAATGTAACAGAATTTTTTTGTGTGTGTTATTTTTTCCTTTCTCAAAGAGACCGGGAAGAAAAATGTAACATAAATTTTAAGGATGTGTTGCAAATGAAAAATAAAATAATGTCTTTACTAAAGTTATACAAATTGCTAGAGTTACATGTGGCTACTAGTAGAGCCCCATTCAAAACTCAAATATCTTGACAGACAGCTTTCTACTCTCTTTATTTCATACCAGTAGTTATCAAAGTAAATGTATCCATCTTTTTCCATCAAACATCAATATATATTTACTTTTAAGAAAACTATATTAGAAAAAATATAAAGTTAATAGCAATGTATGTACCAAGAACATTTATTTATACTCTAGTAAATGTCATAGATACAGTTTTAGGAGAACTGATAATCTATTTTTTTGTTGTGTTTACACTATGAATAAGAAAGTATGAGATACAAAATAAGGTTGGGTCAATGGTAGCTGTATTGAGATGATGGAAGTAAATGCCTTCTTCTAAGGTTCAGGAGACTAAGAGATGTGATATGGAGTAAAAAAAGAAAATCGGTCAATTCTGTTTTGTAGTGAGGGAATTCCGTCCAAATAATAGCATTATGGGTACCTGAATGTTCCCAATATTCAACAGGTTTTGGGCTAAAATTTTTCAATCTTGATTATCCATTAGATTCAATTGAGGGCTTTAAAAACTACTAAAGCTTTACTAATGTTTTCTTTTTTAAAAAAACTTCCTCCTACCTCTGCCAGTCAATTTGAATGGGCAACCAGAATATAAAACCACTGTTAAGACACTGCATCAGGAAAATAATTTTCTCTGAAATATAGTTTTAAAATTAAAACATCATTTTCTGTAGTGTCTATAGCTACAAAGCATTTTATAATATTTATGTCTTTCATAATTTAAAATGTTTCCTCATCAAAAAATTGTAATTTAATCATCTCAGAGAAATATACTAAAATATATGTATGTATACATAACCAGACACAATCGGTGTCTCTATAAAATATGTGCTAATTTTATTCCAGAATTTACTACACCTCCTTAATCTTTGAAATGCCTCTATTCCCAGATTCAATTACAAGTTAGCATTTTAGACTTGATTCTGAAGATATATCACTTTTTTATAGCTATTTAGTGCCATAAACATATTAGAAAACTAGAATGCTTTTTAAATTGTACTTCTCATCACTTTCTTATATCTATAAAACAATGCAAAGGACACTCAATACAAAGGCTTTCTCAATCTGTAATTCTCACAAGTAATTTATACAGCCTTCACATATCTACTTTTAGTGCTATATATTGACAACTAATTCATTTTTCATCTCAGATGACACTGTTATATAACTTTCCTAAATTTAAAATCAGCCTAATGATACTAGATAATTAAGCAAAATTCTAATACTACAAATTATTAATAATTGATGAAGTGTTTTTATGGGTGACTTGTCTTGTCATACGAACCCAACCTAGCCTAGCGATAGGACAAAAGTAGTTTACCATGAAGATACATTATTAAACACTTGTTATATAATTTCTTATATATAAAAATCTGCTAGACTTATTACATTTTTATGCATATTTATTCTCGAAAGACATTCAACAATATATGCAAAAGTGAAATAAGAAGCAAAAAGATTATTTACTTGAGAGATTGTTGCTCAAAGAATGTACGTTCTTTCCACGTTTCTCTGTTTTACATGTGCTTTCTTATCTCCACTTGATGAGATCAGTGCTTTTTAGCATTTACATTCTTTCTCTATATGAAAGCTATTCATTTGAAAAGTCTGTGGTGTCCATCACTTACACTACCTGTGAAGATGATCACCTGATAATCATATAGTCTTATAGCAGAAAAAATGGGTTAAAGATTATCTTGTCCAACTAAGCGTCTTCCATTTGTTAAGCACTAATTTAAAAGCTAGCAGTATAAAGATACACCGAACTTACTTGCTGCAGGAGTGCTTTTTACCTAGCCTATATTAGCCTTAATTTTATTAGGAACATTAATAAAAAGCACAATTTTTCCTTTAAAAATGGTTTCATATGAGATGTGAATAGAAAGTTAATTTCTTTTTTACTTTGCTAAATATTAAACCACATGAAGATACCTAACAAACTTACAAAATAAATATGAACAAAATATTGCAATAAATATAAAATCAATTATTAATCCAGATTAATTCAGAATTCAGCTCCCTTTCTAGTTTTTCTTTAATGATCAAGCAATCAAGCAGCTATACCTTCATTAAGTCTGAGGAGTTAGCTGTTGTATTTTTATTGAGATGAAGAACATGCGTTTAGGGAAAATAGGATAGAATATATTCACCTGATTAAATTAAGTGAAAATCTGCTTCTTGCATTTATGAGTCCTTGAGACCAGTAGTGTGCCAAGAGCTAAATATGACAGTGATATGCTTTAGAATCAGGCAATAAGAAAGTGCGCTGTCTATATAAAATTTATATATAATAATAAAACACTGTAATTCAGACTTCTGGATATTACCCCATACATTAGCAATTCAAAGCAGTAAAAGGTAAATTTGTCACTGCCTGCATTTCTTTTCTGACCATTATTATTGTTCATTTTGTTTCATAATTATTATTAAAAATACTTATGTCATCTATGGAGGATGATGTGTGAAAAGTATCTTGCTGAGCTGGGAGGCAGCACATGAACTCTACTTCTTTGCCTTGATTCATACCACTTCCCGACTCCTTCCCTTGAACTTTCTACCCATCAAATTCTGCAGACTTTTGAAGTTTGAATCTCATCACATACTTAAAATATCTTCTAATTGACTAATGCACTTGACCCTTCTTTTAAATGCCTATGTCATTTTCAGTTAATATTTATTAGCAATTTATATAATATATGGTGGCTTGGTTATGTTGGTTCAAGTTTTATTCCAGTATAACTGTAAAACATGCTGAGTAAATACTTTGCATATTACAATATCTTTAGCCCATAGAATATACATTGTTTTACACAGTTTGCATATTCAATATTCATTAACATAATGAATATTTATGGAGGACATTGTATGTTTTAGAATTTCAGGATTAAAAAGACAGAAATAACAGGATTCCTGTTCACAAAAATAAATGAATGATGCTGGAAATACCAAATATTGTGAAAGATATTCCAACTACATTATTTTACTTCTCCCAATACTGGGAGCTAGGTACTACTGTATTTTGAAGATAAAGTAATGTAAACAGGGTTGGGTTACTTGTTCATGGTGCCAAAATGTAAAGTAAACTCAGCATTTCATCCTAGATATATGTTATTCTAAAGACTAGACTAGCAATAGATATAAGTAGAACAGCAATATATTTTTATTCTAGAATTATACATACAGTATTTACCTGCTTGAGGAATATTTTTTAACAGGGCGTACTTAAATATTGAAATGTAATAAATGAAATAATAAATGAAATGTAATCTTATCTTTATTACGTCAGTTCCTAAAATACGTTCTCTGATTTTCAGAAGATTAAGAAATTTATCTTTTCAAACAGGAATTAATGTATAAAGTATGGCATTCCTGGGAAATATATTTGAATGTCTAATTACTTTAAGCTATCAGTAAAAGAAACTACACTATTTTCTTTATAGAGAAGGGACTTTCTATTGGTTTGCTATTTCAAGAATATACTAGGTTATATTTTTCATTTTTTTGAAAAATTAAGAAACCTTCATAAGCTATTTTAAAATGACATGAATCAACATTAAAAGAAAAAATCGGTATTTAAAATTTCTTTTGCTTCTTCTCCTTCATGTATTTCCTGAGAAATGATGTTTTATAGAGTTTAGAAGTTCTGAAAATAAACAGTAACTGAAAGAACACATGGAATGGGCCATCAACATAGGACACAATCTCAAAATTTTCCTCTCCAAGACTGAAAGTTGAATTTCAAGCCCCAAAATATAAATAAATTTACTTGGATTCAAATCAAACCACAGTAAAAAACAAGCTTTATTTTAGGAAATACCTTTTGAAATGTGCTAAGCATAGGCACTTGGCTTCTGTAAAATAGCATTAGCACAGAGACATTTTTTTTAGTATCCTAGTAAGTTATGACTCATAGTTTACCAGGAAAAGTGTGGATTTTGAAATATTCCCTTTTTAAATCATTACTACATATTGCCTTCTTAACATAGAAATCATATCCAGCTGATATATATAGATAAATAGCCAGAATATGTCTTGAGACTTTCAAAACAATATGTATCTTTTCTTCTGTGAAAGGTATATTTTTACCTTAGTTTTTTTCTAATACCCCAAAATCAACCCATAGGTTCTTGTTATTAACAACAAATAGAAATTTTACTATGACTTCTATTAAATAATTTAGTTCTCAATACTATTGATGGCACAAATTTGGAAAATAAGGACCTCATATATTCTATACATTTTAGGATTGCTAAACTATTAAGACCAACCCAAAAATTTGAAGATGAGCATATCAAAGTTATCTCTCTTTTTTCCTTTGTTTTTTGCCACATTTAATTGTCTTATATTTTTTAGGATCTATTCTCCACTAGCTGTGATATCTAATTTTAGTATGCTATCCTAAACATGGGAATTGTTTCACCTCCAGTAACTAACATTTTGAACAAAAATAAGTATGTTTGGATAGATTTTGGCTTTGTCAGCCAAAAATGTGTTTTTCGTTAAAAGACAAAATATATTATATATTATGTATTATACTATTGAACCGTATGTTATTCCTTCTGTTTTCAATTATAATATATTAATTTTTATTTACACATTGGTAGGTAACTTAATTTACACCAAATATTCTTCCTAAATGCAATTAATAGAGGGACTTTTTGTTATATTCATAAGTAAACTATATTAAGTATCCACAGCATCAATAGATATTTTTAATCAATAACTATTACCAAAACTAATAATTAAATATCTTAGCTCATCTATTATATTTTGTATTATTGTGAGTCAAATACCAGAGAGAGAAAGAGAGACAGAAAAACAGAAAAAGAATGAGGAGGAACAGAAAATATTTTGAGTGAGAGATTTGTTTTGTTTTGTTTTTTTACATTTTTTTATTTCAGTATATTACAGGGGTACAATTGTTTAGGTTACATATATTGCCTTTGCCCCACCCAACTCAGAGCTTCAAGCATGTCCATCACCCAGACAGTGCACACCATATCCATTAGATATGAATATACTCATCCCCTCTGTCCTCCTTCCACTTGCCTAACACCTGATGAATGTTTCTACTATATGTGAACATATGTGTTGATCAGTTAATACCAATTTGATGGTGAGTACATGTGATGCATGCTTTTCCATTCTTGTGATACTTCGCTTGGTAGATTGGGCTCCAGCTCTATACAGGAAAACACAAGAGATGCCAGATCACCATTGTATTTTGTGGCTGAGTAGAACTCCATGATGTACATACATCACATTTTATTAATCCACTCATGTACTGATGGGTACTTGGGTTATTTCCACATCTTTGCAATTGTGAATTGTGCGGCTATAAACACTCTAGTGCAGATGCCTTTTTTTTTTTTTATAGAATGTCTTGTTTTCCTTCGGGTAGATGCCCAGTAATAGGATTACTGGATCAAATGGTAGTTCTACTTGTAGCTCTTGGAAGTATCTCCACGTTACCTTCCACAGAGGTTGCACTAGTTTGCAGTCCCACCAGCAATGTATGAGTGTTCCTATCTTTCCACATCCATGCCAACATTTATTGTTTTGGGGCTTTTTGATAAAGGTCGTTCTCACTGGAGATAAATGATATCTCACTGTGGTTTTGATTTGCATTTCTCTGATAATTAGAGATGTTGGCCATTGTTTCCTATTTTTTTGGCCAATTAGTCTGTCTTCTCTTGAAAAGTTTCTGTTCATGTCCTTTGCTCACTTTTTAATGGGGTTGTTTGATTTTTTTTCCTTGCTGATTTTCCTGAGTTCTATATAGATTCTAGTTATCAGTCCTTTATCGGGTATAGAGCATGCAAATATTTTCTCCCATTCTGTAGGTTGTCTATTCATTGTAATGCATGAGTTGTAATTCTATTTCACAATGTGAAGATTGCCCCACCTGACATAAAATGAGCATTGCAAGTGCACAACCCCATGTGGGAGTTGTTGTCATGGGTTGCTCTATGTAAAGAATCATATAACTTACTCAAAAAGAGCCTCTCGTGTTAAAGAGGGGTCTTGCGGTGGAAGTGTGGTGAGGCAAGCAGGTGCGCTCATTCTCAGGTCACATGAGTGCTAATCCTGCAGACCCTCCTTACATTTTACACTCTAGGCACCTCACCTGCCTTACTTATTTCCAGCCCTATGACTAGTGTGAAATCTTTTCCAGGACAAAGAAGTAACAAACAAAAAGTCTTTATTAAGAAGCAGTATGTTATAGTGCAGGGGTTGGCAAACTTTTCCCGTAAAGGATCGGATAATAAATATTTGAGGCTTCGCAGGCCATGTGGTATCTGCCCCAAGTACTTAATTCTGCCATTATGGTGGGAAAGAAACACAGGTGATGTGCAATGAGTGGGCATGGATGTGTCCCAATAAAACTTTATTTACAAAATTTGGCAGCAGGCCAAATTTGACGTTCAGTTCATACTTTAACCAACCCTGTTAAGTGGAAGCAGCTAATCAGACCTTGGGTTTAAATTCCATATCTACCACTTACCAAATATGTGGGTTTGGACATGCACTTCTGTAAGATATGATCATTATAATCTTTCTTTCTGATTGTGAGGATTAGAGAAAATGGGTATAAAATACCTCATAAATAACATGCATTCAATAGGGCAGTGAGTAGTCTTTTTAATTACAAGGCATAATAAGAAGAGCTAACACTTACTGAATGCTTATGATATGTTAGCTACTGTGACAAGCACTTTACAAAGATTATTTCATTTAATCTTCCAAAAACTCTCTGAAGTAATAATTATTATAGCATTCCTTTCTACTCGTGGGGAAACTGAGGCACCCAGAGATGCCCAAGAGGTGCTTATACAGATATTAATAGTAACCAATATAGCTGGTGCTTAATCTCAAGTAAGTGAACTCCAGGGGCCTGGTGCTAACTCCTATGCTAGTTAATTAGCTCCACTAATTCAACTCTAATTGAAATGCTCAGAATCATCTCAAGTTCTTCAGGGCTTTTCATAACTCATCACAGGGTTACACAACTGAAAATAGTTTAATACAACTTTTAAAAATTCATCTTCATGTTAACACTGAGATAACATCTTACATAAATAAAACACTTATTCTAACCTCCTTCTACCCATCTACCCTTCCCCCACAGCAAAGATCTCAACAGCAAAGAAAAACCAAAATATTATTGTGAAAGCTAATGTCGACTCATTTCAAAAAAATTATCCTATAATCACTACAAAAACTTGCAATTTCAAAGTTACAACACAGAATAGCATACTGGATTAATTATGCCAGACTGCAGCAATAACCTTGAATTAAAGCTGCAACCTTCTATTTTTAAGAAACACTTGCCTTTCTGGTTGATGAAACCTGTCGTCCCATCAGGTAACAGACGTGACCAGGAAAGAGAGAAGCGGTAATGAGTCAATCCAAGCTGTTTGATACATTTCAAATCTTCCTCCCACAGAGTGTAGCTGCCACAAGCTACATCGCCAGTCTGGTTCTTGAAAACTCTCTCTCCTCCCTGATGGGTAAATGTGTCCCAGACACAAGGGCCTTTTCCATCTGCATCCCAGCCTCCTGAGAAAAAGAAGAAAATGAAACAGTTACCCTCTTGACATCAAGAGGCATATGTGGAATGTAAATATTTGTCACCAAAAGAACATACCTCATTAACTCAATGTACCATATTTATAACTTTAAAATATGCCTTTAAAATAACATGCATGAGCAGGTTATGTGTTTAGCTGTCCTTGATCCCTGAAGCTGACTGGTGGCAAATGAAAAATTATTGCCTAGTGCTGTTGCATAGCAGACTTTCACGGCTCATTATCTGAAGATCTCCCAGCTGGTAAACAGAGGCAGGTCGCAGCTTATGGATGTCTGAGTTGAGAACATCCCCTCCTTGTGAACATTCCCCATGGCCACGACTGACACACCTCATCCTTGTGCACAACAGAGTCTTAGGACCTTATGAATGGACCTGAACACATAGACTCTATGCTCTTGTTAGCTGACAATGGAGCCTGTGATGGTGCAGTCCACTATTTAGGGGAGAGAAGGCACTAGTTTCCACCATTGTTGATAAGATATTGGCATCTGAAATCCATTCATCCATATCTCCCTTAATTCAACAATTGTATGTGTCAGGCTCTGTGCTATGCACAGGGGACACCAGAGTGAACTATGTTGTGTGTCATGTTCTTGGAGAACTTAGCTAAACAGGCAATTGCAAAACAGCCAACGTAAAGGCCCTTTCCTTTACAGAAACCAGAGAAGGGCATTTATCCAAATGTGGGCTAAAGTCAGAGGAGGTCTCTTTCTGCTCAATTTTTCTGCAAGTTTAAAACTGGTCTAAAATATAAAGTTTATTAATTTAATAAAAGAACATATACAATATGTCTATAATGTTTTGTATATTTAAAAGTATGTAAAGTAATCCATGTATTTTCAAAATATATACATATGAGATAAAAGTATAACAACATCTGGAAATGATAAATTCAAGTTGTTGGCTACTTTTGGGGAGCAAGAGAAAGAAATGGAACTAGGGAGGAGCATAAGGGGCCTTCGATTGCATCTCTTTGTTTTGTTCCTTAAACTAGATAGAAGGTACGTGAGGAGCTGGTAATCATTTGCATTCCCTGTTTATATGCTTAAAATATTTTTATCATAATTTTTTATATAAGAAAAGAAGTCACAGCCAAAGTAGATGAAAGCAATTACAGAAATGTTTTCCAGGTCCTCATTGAGCATCTATGTGCTCATATTTTGTGCACAGTTACAGAAGGATAAGGTATAGTCTCCAGTCCAAAGACAAGACAGCAAAAGTAAGAAGTAGTTATGGGACAAGACTGTGAAGAGACAGGAAAGACTGCTAAAAGGAGGAGCTTTTACAAAAGCAAAAATGACCATTGATATCCAGGTAGGCTGCTAAATATCTATACAAAGAAGTCATACATATTTAAAAAGTATTTTATTTTAGAGTCTTGTAATTATAGAAGCAAATAATTTTATACACTCCAATGGCTCTCAATTATGTCTATATCTGGAGTTTAGAAGGATGGGATGAAAGAATACTTCTATTCAATTTTAAAATGAAATAGGTACGAACAAGAAAATGTCATTTTTTCAAGTACAGTGCTTATAGTTTTGAGTGATTGATTTAATTGATTTAAGTGAAAAAGCTTAGTCTCAGAGAGCTTTAGCAGAGGGGTGTTGGTATATATCTAACTGGCTATACAGAATTTACAAATAATATTATAAATTCTGCAATGCTTTGTTGCCATAAATTCCATACAGCCAATTGATTGGTATAAAAATATAGCAACATCTGGAAATGATAAATTCAAATTGGTGGTTACTTTTGAGGAGCAAGAGAAGGAAATGGAACTAGAGAGGAGCATAAGGCACCTTCGATTGTATCTCTTCGTTGTGTTTCTTAAACCAGATAGAAGGTATACGTACATTTGTGCATTTTGTCCATTTTGAAAATAGTCCATTTAACATGAGTAAAACAAGTTTTGACAATTTCAAGAGGTAACTGTTACTTAGGAAAATGTACCCATGTGGAGTAGCTCATTCTCCATATATATTAACTAAACAAAGCATGTCTCACAATATTTTTTTTATGAGAAACTAAGCTGTGAGTTGAAAATTAGAGCTGAAATGTGACCAAAAAACATATAGAGGCCAATACTTGCTAGTACTTTTAACATAAATCTTACTAAGTGAATAATATTAACAACTCACTTGTTCATTAGAGATTTTCTCCAGTTGCAATTATGCCTACATTCTAAAGGTATTCTGTCCTTTACAATGAATATGACTGCCATTTCCAGGTGGACTACTGACTCTGAGCCATCCTCCTAACAACTACGATTGCTGGATGAAATATAGAAAATATATTTTTAAATGCATTGCTAATCTGGCAGGAAGTTAGATAACCCAAACACAAAGCGAGAGGGGCAATTCCGAGTCATAAGTGAGTAGTGATGCAGGCTTTTGTTCTGAGCGCGTCTATCAATTCTGCCTGGATCTGAGCTTCCATTTTAACGGTTTGTGGGGCAAAGGAGAAAGAAGACAGAGTCTAAGGCTCACCGAGGATGAGAACTGTAAATGGATATGCTCACATAAAGCTGACAATGCAAGGACTTCATGCCTTGTGCAAGAATAAACAAGAGAGAATGCCTACCTGTAGAAAAACAGAACAAAGGAATTAGCTTAACTAAAATTTGAGTAGAGGGGAGAAATTGCTCCTCAATATTTGTAACCACAATTCAGCCATCAAACCATTAAGTATGAAAAATGGAAAAAAGATATTTTCAGATATATGGGCGCTCACAGATTTTCCCCTCTTTGGATATTACTGGAAGATAAATTTCACCAAGACAATGATGTAAACAAAGAAAGATAAAGATCTAAGATCCAGGAAACAAGAAATTCAGCAGAGGAAATTAAAAAAGACAATTCTGGATGCTGTGGACTGAATTGTGTCCCCTCTAAATTTATATGTTGAAGCTCTAAACCCTAATGAGACTGTATTTGGAGATAGGGCCTTTAAGGAGGTGATTATGGTTAAACGAGGTTATAACAGTGGGTTATAATCCAGTGTGACTGGTGTCCTTATAAAAAGATACAGAGAGACAGCAAGGATGTGTGTGCACAGAGAAAAGGCCATGTAAGGATACAGCAAGAAGGCCACCATTTGTAAGCCCAGGAGAAAGGCCTCAGGAGAAATTAACCCTGCTGACACCTTGATTGTAGATTTTCAGCGCCCAGAACTGTGAGAAAATAAATTTCTGTTTTTTAAGCCACTCCATCTGTGGTATTTTTGTTACAGCAGCCCTAGTAAACTCATACAGCAGTATGATGGCAAAAGGACCATAGCAAAGCAGCAGACACAGGGAGCAACCAGTCCACTTGAGCATGTGCAGGCTGCGAGAAACACTTCTTCCAGAAGATTATTTGAATAGAATGTCTAGTATGCTGTATCAGTTAGGGCTCTCCAGAGAAACAAAACCAATAAAATACAGATATACCATGCAGTTTGTTTGGAAAGTATCCAGCCATTGTTAATATTAATATAAGGAGAACAGTTTGTGTATCCTGGCAGCCAAGGAGAGTGCACTATAATGTGTGTGTGTGAACACTGACAACTTCACTGTAGTGGTCAGTGGGGCGCTAGACGCTGTTGAGTGAGCGTGTGTACTGTGTGGCCATTTCATTTAAAATGACAGAGTAGAGCAATGAATCTACATCAAATTTTGCATTAAGCTTGAACAATCCTCCATGGAAATTATCAGATGACTCAGAAGGCTTTCAGGGTCGATGCAATGACTGTAGGGCAAATAAAAGCGTGGCACAAATGCTTCAAAGATGGTGGAGAATCTGTTGAAAGTGATCCACATTCTGGAAGGCCTGCAACAAGCAGAACACCCGAGAATGTTGAACGTGTACAGGTTAGGTTAAGAGATGCCAAGAGAACTGTGTGAGGTCCCAAGGTTGCTACTTTGAAGGGGACTGAGGTGCCATTGTCTTATGTACAATGTTTCTGGTATTTTGTATCTTCTTCAGTAAATGTCTCTGTTTTTCATATGACATGGCTGGATACTTTCTGGACAGACCTCATATATATTTATTATAGGAATTGGCTCACACAACTAAGGAGGTCAAGAAGTCCCACAGCCTGCCATCTTCAAACAGAAAAGCCAATAAGCTGGTGGTATAATTCAGTCCAAGTCTGAAAGCCCAAGAATCAGGTGCATGAATATCTGAGGGTAGGAGATGTATGTCCTAATGCAAAGAGAGTGAATTTGTCTTTCTTCACCTTTTTGTTCTATTCAAATCCTCAACAGATTTAGATGATGCCCACCCACATCAGGGAGGGTGATCCTTACCTAGTCCACCAATTCAAATGTGAATCTCTTTCAGAAATACCCTCACAGACACACCCAGGAATAATGTATCACCAGCTATCTGGGCATCCATAGCCCAGTAAAATTGACACATAAAATTAACCATTACATGTATTTTAATTAAAAAAATGATTGTGGAACATTCAACAGGACAGCCGCATGCATGCATCACTCAGCTTCAGCAGTTTTCAACATCTTGCCAATCTTGTTTTGTCTGTACCCCACCCAAGCTTCCTCATTCAATCTATAAATATGTCAGTGTGCATCTCTAACTGATAGGAATATTTTTCTAATTGTGGTAAAATACACAGCATGAAATTTACCGTCAACCACTTCTAAGTGTATGGCTCTATGAGATTAAGTACAATTGTGTTGTTATAAACTATCAATGCTATCCATCTCCAGAGTTCTTTTTTATGTTAAAAGCTGAAACTTTTTAACAATGAAATAATAACTTCACATTCCTCCCTCCCCCCTACCCCTGGTAAGCACTATTCTACTTTCTGTCTTTACGAACTTGACTACTCTAGGTGCCTCATGTAAGTGGAATCATACAGTGTTTGTCTCTAGTCTAGTATACTACATGGTTCAGGTATAAATAAGTTTTTAATAGTTATGATAAGGTAAACATTGACTACTAATCTAAATACAATTATAATGTGATTATTGGGGAGGATTATGGTATTGAGATCTCCATCTCACATGGGGCTGGTGAAAGTAGGAAGGTAGAAGGAAAGAAAGCTAACAAAGGGATAAATTCTCATCTTTCAGAGTGAGAAGATAGTAGATTATGCCTACTGTGGAAAACATCAAGAACTAGTAATATAAGCATGTTATTTAAAATAAAGGAGTCAATGCCAAAAAGATGAACTGAAAGAGTTAAAAAGATTTTTCATTAGAGAGAGAGACATGAAAGGGACAAGGGATTGGTATTTTCAGAAATAGTGTTGTTTTAATTATTTAAATTATTTTGTTAAATGAAATGTAACATAAAAATGAATTAAAGAAAAAATATTAGGTTAAACATTAGAAAAGATGGAATAGTAAGAAAAATAGGTAAATGTGTGGATAATCTAAACAAACTATTAACATATAAAACAATAATAAAATTTCTATTTTGTGAGAATTAAAAGAATAACAACTAGATAGAATTAAAATGCTGGACCAATAAACCATACAAGCCATGAGGTGAAAAATCAGAGTTTAAAGTGGTCTCAGACTCTTATATTGTTTAGAAGGGGGATAAAGAAGGAATAAATAATAATGCTTACCAGAAAATATTAAAAACTAAATAACAAGAAAATTAAAACATTTTGTCATCTAGTTTAAGTGGTACTTAGAAAGTCTTATTGTATATATTGGAAAGGAAGAAAGCCTCAAAGTTAATGAGCTAATAACTTTTAAGGAGGAGGAAGAGAAAGAAGAGGAGGAGAAGAAAAAGAAGAAAGAAAATAGAAGGAGAAACTAAAAGCCAGAAAGGGAAAAACAAGTAAGATCAGAAATAATAAGATAGAAAAAAACAGGATAGAAATTAGCAGAAGCAAAAAATGGTTTTACAAGTCTAATAACACAGAAAAAGCTCTGTGGAATGAATTTTTTAAAATGAGAGAAGACATAAATAAATGTTAGAATTGCAAAAGAGAACATAGTTACAGAAGCTGCAGAGATTAAACTGATGACATGTATTATTTTTAAAACTTTATAAAAAAAATTTGAAAAGTTAGATGGAAATGATAAATTCTAGAAAATTGTAACTTATCAATGCTGTCTTAAAGAGGAGTGAAAACCTTGAAATTTTTTTAATACATAAAATCAGTAGTTATTAATTATCAGTAGTAAAATCTTCCACAAAGAAAATGCCATGCCAATTGGTTTTACAACTGAGCTCTATCAAGCATTTAAAAAAATGATACAAATAAAAATTTCTATTCTCACACAAATTCTTCCAGAAAACAGAAAAGAAAGAATTCTTCTACTTATTTTATGTAGCTAGAATGAACTTGATACCCAAACCAGAAAATAGAACCACAAAAAAGGAAAACTTATAAGCCAATCTCCTTCATGAACATAGTTGCAAAAGTGCTAAATAAAATAATGGGTAGCCAAATTGCACAGGTATATAAAAGAATATATTTTTATGAATCTGAGCTCTAGTCAAGGTATGCAAGACTGGTTTATCATTAGAAAATGAATTAATGTAATTCAACAGTGAAAAGGATAAAAACCATTTAGTCATCTTGACACATGCAAATGTTAAAATTATATATATTCCTTCATGAATAAAAGTGTTAGCAAATTGGAAATAGAAAGCAATCTTCTTATCAAAGTAACCAACATCTATAAAAAGACCTACATACTAAAAAGCATTCTTTTTAGTATCAGGAAAAAGTCAATTCTATTATATCAATTCTATTATAGAATTGATATAATAGAATTGTTATATCAATTCTATTCAACATAACATGAGATTTGCTAGTTAGGGATATAGTAAAAACAATATCTAAATAAATAAATAATATAAGACCTAGAGAGGAAAAAACAACACTATCACTTACTAACAGCAGGGTTACCTATGTAAAAACTCCAAAAGTATAAGGATAAATTATAAAAATAAGAGTTTAGCTTAGCAAATTTGATACAAAATTAATATAGAAAAAAAGCAATGCATCCTATACAAGTAACAGTTATAAAATATAACATTTATGACAGCAACAGATAAATACCTAAAAGTATATACAATAAATGAAGTATAAAAACTTTGTATAGAAAATTATAAAATGTTATTGAAAGATAGAAAAGAGATAAAAAATTTCCTTTCAAGAATATCTAAATAGATGAAGGAATGCCATGCTTATGAACAGAAAGATTCAATGTTATGATGTGAAATCTGAAATTGATCTATAGATTCTATGCAATTCCAAGCACATACAATCCTAACAGTTTTTTTAAGGAACTTGATAAGTTAATTCTAAAATTTGTATGAAATAGAAAAGGACTAAGAATATCTAAAATTTCTTTTTTGTTTGTTTTTTTTCCTAAAATTTCTTAAAAAGAAATACAGCACTCAGAACTCACATAGCAGTAGTGCCTGAACAATCCAAAATGCTTATGCACCTAATAACAGAGTTTCAAAATGCATGAAGCAAAAACTTATTGAACTGCAAGAAATTGACAAATCCACAATTATATCTGAATATTTCAATTAAAAAGGCAAACAAGACTATAGAAAAATGGACAAAAGATGTGAATAGTTCCTTCACAAAAGGTAAAACACGTGGCTAGTAAACTTTTTTTTTTGAAAAGGTAAAGAATCATTAAAACTCTGGGAAATGCAAATGAAAACCACAATGAGATACCATTCTACACCCACACAGTTGGCACAAATTTAAAAGTTGGGCAACATCAAGCACTGGAGAAATTGTTGCTCAACAGAAATGAGTACACGGTGCTGGTGGGAGAGCAATATGGAAACCCCTAGTAAAACTGAAGCAGTACATGTACCAACACCCAGTAATTCACATAGCACCATATACCCTGTTTCTACAAATGTGGACCAGGAGACATATGTAGCTAAGATCGCAACAGCCAGTAAAAAAGAAGAAGAGGGAAAAAAACACTGAAAACAACTCAAATTTCCTTTGTCAGGACAATAAACAAATGATAGCATATTCATATAGCAAAAGACTATACAGGAGTAAGAATGAATGAACCGCATCTATACAGATGAATGTGCATAAATTTCCCAAATACAGTATTGAGAGGGAAAAAGCAAGTTGCCAAAAATATAGATGATATATTTCCCTTTATATAATGTCCCAAAACATGTAAAACTAAATGGTAAATTGTCTAGCTATACTTTCTCATGTGGTAAAATCACAAAGAAAAGCAAACAATTGATAAACGCAAAATTCATTTCAGTGGATACCTCTGGGAAGAGGGCTATGTACATGGAGTCTGGAAATGTGGTGTGTATGTGAATATCATTTTTATACTGTACATATAAATTATAAATATTTTATATATTGTGTATTTGGAAAACTCAATTTCATAATATGTTTCATTGTTCATTATAAAGATCATTTAATGAGCATTAGCTCTCTGTCAACCCTTTACCAACATTTTAGTTCAACCATCCCATCTTTCCCTCATAATAACCCTTAGAAGATGTGCTGTTATTGTTCCAAGTAAGTATGAAAAGAGACTAAGGCACATAAATACTGAGTTACTTTCCTAAGATCACATAGCTGACAACTGTGAATAGCAACACAGTCCTACCCTTATCAACACCAACAGTTAACCTCCTTGAAGTCTATAGCTTGCAACTTAGGTAAACTTAGGTAAGTCTTGAACAAAATAAAATCTTTCTCTGTGAATTAATGTTCCATTCAACATTTATTCATTTCACAAATAATTATTGCATATCCACTGTCCTTTGAGGATCTTACTGTCCTCTGAGGATCTCACAGTAGCTGATATCATGCAAATAAATTGTTAGACTACATTCTAAGTTACATTAAGATCATGTAAAAAGGAAGCATAAAATTACTATAAAAAATTTAATATGATATAGTCATGATAAAATTGCTACTAGACAAGATAGAGATAGAAACAGAAATCCTTATATTTTAAATAAATTAAACATAGCAAGCATGCATGTTTACATATGTGATTTGTGACATTGTTTACATAAAACAATTGTATATGTTCGTCTACATATATGTATGCATGTATGACTCTTTATGTACCTTTCAGTTTTAAAAAGCATATGGAATAAGGTGTTAGCTGTAGTTATGTTTAAAGAATGGAGTAGTTAAGAGTGGATAGGTGAAAGGAAGTCACAATGTTTATTCTTTGCTTTTAATTCTGTACAAATCAGTATAATCTTTTACAATATGCTTTTTTGCATTGTTTGGTTTTAGTCATATTTACACGTGACCCATTAGACAGTTATATTCTAATTTCTTAAAAATATTGTAACAGAGGCCGGGCGCGGTGGCTCACGCCTGTAATCCTAGCACTCTGGGAGGCCGAGGTGGGCGGATTGCTCAAGGTCAGGAGTTCAAAACCAGCCTGAGCAAGAGCAAGACCCCATCTCTACTATAAATAGAAATAAGTTAATTGGCCAACTAAAAATATATAGAAAAAATTAGCCGGGCATGGTGGCGCATGCCTGTAGTCCCAGCTGCTCGGGAGGCTGAGGCAGAAGGATCGCTTGAGCCCAGGAGTTTGAGGTTGCTGTGAGCTAGACTGACGCCACGGCACTCACTCTAGCCCGGGCAGCAGAGTGAGACTCTGTCTCAAAAAAAAAAAAAAAAAAAAAGACAAGTTGCAATATACAGACACAAGTGATCTGTTAAGCAAATTGATGGTCTGCAGGCATGACTTAACCTTTGCCTTGCATGGCTTCAGGTCCTGTTAGTAATTTGGTGTCTTACTGTCACAAAGAGTCTGTTTTGTCAGTCTTATGAACTCTGTTAACGTTAATGCTGGTCAGTTTTATCTAAACTCCAAAAGCTACCAGATGATTGATACACATGGGGGGGGGAACCTCCAACAGGAAGAGGGTATAATGAGGCACAACCAGCCTCCAACCTCCCTTCCTGTCATGGCCAGGAAATCACTTTTAAGGTTTTGCTGGGGTCCCCTTGGCTAAAAGTGGGGTGCATTCCATTGGCAGGGGGGCTTAGGATTTTATTTTAGTTTACAGCCGTGTCCCCCAAAATTCATATATTGAAATCCTGACCTCCTCTGGTATTAGGAGATGGGTCTTTGGAGGTGATTAAGTCAAAAGGTAGTACCCTCACGACTGGGATTGGTGTCCTTATAAAAAAGGCCCCAGAGAGCTTTCTGGCTCTTTCTACCATGTGACGATACAATGAGAAGATAGCAAAACGGGAAGGAGCCCTCACCAGACACCAGATGTGCTGGCGATCTTGGATTTCCCAGGCTCCAGAACTTTGAGAATAAATGTTTGTTGTTTAAGCCTGCGGTCCCCAACCCCCAAGTTGTGCACTGGTCCCGGTCCGTGGCCTGTTAGGAACCGGGCCGCAGAGCAGGAGGTGAGCAGCGGGTGAGTGAGCGAGCAGAGGTCCATCTGTGTTCACAGCCGCTCCCCAGCGCTCTCTTCGCCATCCGAGCTCCGCCTCCTGTCAGGTCAGCGGCGTCATTAGATTCTCACAGGAGCACCGAGCCGCACTGTAAACCACGCGTGCGGGGGATCCAGGTTGCGGCTCCTTATGAGAATCCAACGCCTGATGGTCTGAGGTGGAGCTGAGGCGGTGATGCTAGCGCTGGGGAGCAGCTGCAAATACAGACTATCATTAGCAGAGAGGTTTGACTGCACCATAAATGTAATGCGCTTGAATCACCCTAAACCATGCTCCCCACCCCCAATCCCCCAGTCCACATAAAAATCGTCTTCCGTGAAACCGGTCTCTGGTGCCAAAAAGGTTGGGGACTGCTGGTTTAAGCCACTTAATCTGTGGTATTTATTATAGTAGCCCAGGGGGACCAAGTCAGACAGCCCGTCTCTGGTACATCTAAATACTCGCAGAGCCTTAGGCACTGGCAAAAGCCCTGGGCCGCAAAGGCAGGCGGGGCCGGGGGGGGGGGGTGGCCTCCCCTGAGAGGACACCACGCTGAATCACTTCCACGTGCTCAGGTCGTCCTCTGAGTTGCCGCTAGGAATTGTGGACATGACGGCTAATGAGTCGTGTCACTCGTCTGAGGCTGGTTAGAGTTCCCAAGAGCAAATAGCAGAATCTACTCTGACCAGTTTAAGAAGAAAAGGGATTTACTGAAGTATATGAGGTTGCTCACAAAATCAAGTTATGTTGCCCAGTGGGAATAAGTTTGAGACTTTGCTTCATTCAGGACCAACACCCAAACAGTGCTGTGGCACTAAACCCAGGAGAAAGCTGCCCTCGCTGCTGCTGCCACCAGGACTGGCCACCACTCCTGATCACAGAAGCTGCAGAGACCAGCAGGGGGCATGTTCTGCAGAGAGCCTGCTTCCTGTGATGCTTCCAAACTGAAGCTTTATTTGCGTGTGTCCGACTGGCCAGGTTCAGGCACTGCCCTGCTGGCTAGCTGCAAGGGGATGTACTGGGAGACAGGCTGATAAAAAGGAAGTTCGGGAACTTCCTAAAATAACATATAAAGGTTATTTAAACTATTATGGGCTATAGTAGGTACCTATAGCTTTGTAGGTACTCTCTACAAAGCTTCCAAGGAGCACACAGTCTACTGGAGGAGACAGGCAAACCTTTCGAGCATGGCCTGAGGGCTGATGGCAGAGATCCACCTAGAATGTTATGTCTAATCTAAGACAGCGAATGCCAACATGGGAAAATATACACATTTCCTTGAAAGTTTGTCTAACTCTCCTTTCTAAATGAAAAAAAAGTCTTTTAAATTTTAAATAAAATTTGTAGAGTTCTCCCTCACGTGTTCAAAAAGTTTTCAGACTAGTTTAAAAACACATTTTAAGCTTGCTGTGTTCAACTAAGAAGTTATCTTCTTCTAGAGAGATTTCATAGCATTTTTCTAGAAAAAGTAACTGCCTAAGATTCATTACCCAATCCCCAATTGGCTAATATACCCTAATTATTTTTAGAGAGTCACTCTTTGCTCTGAGTAGCAACTTCTTTGAAAAGTACCATAAAAAAATGATGACATTATCATTCTTAACTAGAGGGGTTGTTAGAAGAAAGTATAAATGTGGCTGAATTTAAATGAAGCAAAACTTGAAAAGCTGGGTCTGCTCGTCAGTCCATTACTGTGCTTGCGTGGCTCAGTCCTGTCTGCTGAACGAGAAGTACAGTCGATGCGGAGGGCAGGGGAGGCGCACGCGCCCGGGGCATGCTGCCGGAGACTCTTACTTCATCCCTCTTGGCCAGGATTAAAAAGACGTTATGAAGAAACTCCCTGCTGCATACAGTGGCCGCCAGCTGCGTCTCCTGGCACTGCTGGCCAAACCGGTGCTTCAGGCGTGGTGCTGCTGAGACGAATTTGGTCATGCACAACTCCTAGTTTCTTTGTTTTGTGTTTTGAAGTAAATAACACTGAAAGGTTTGAGGTAGGTGAGCTACTTGAAGGGTATTTAATTGTCCTAGAAAATACACAATGAAGTCTGCATTTTGACTTATGAATGAAGAAAAGGTTTCAGACAAACCCTATGGGTTCACACTTGTGGCCTTTGCTTATTATGTGGAATCTTTTTTTTTTTTTTTTTTTTTTTTTGAGACAGAGTCTCTCTGTTGCCCAAGCTAGAGTGAGTGCCGTGGCGTCAGCCTAGCTCACAGCAACCTCAAACTCCTGGGCTCGAGCAGTCCTCCTGCCTCAGCCTCCCGAGTAGCTGGGACTACAGGCATGTGCCACTATGCCGGGCTAATTTTTTTTATATATACTTTTACTTGGCCAATTAATTTCTTTCTATTTATAGTAGAGACGGGGTCTCACTCTTGCTCAGGGTGGTTTCGAACTCCTGACCTTGAGCGATCCGCCCGCCTCGGCCTCCCAGAGAGCTAGGATTACAGGCGTGAGCCACAGCGCCCAGCCTATTATGTGGAA
>CAUYRT010100008.1:0-65886 GCA_963574885.1 Lepilemur ruficaudatus | reverse complement strand
TATTTTATTAAATTTATTCCTAACTGTATATTTTTTAAAAAAATACTTTAAAAAGTACCTGATATTTTTATTGTAATTTATTTTTTATTTATTTATTTCAGGATATTATGGGGGTACAAACATTTTGGTTACATGTTATGATTTGCCACACCCAAACCATGTTTTGGGGTGTGCCTTTTCTCCCCTACAATGCTCACTGCATCCATTAGTTGTGAGTTTTCCCACCCCCACCCCCCAAAACCAGCGGAATAATAAAAAAGTGTGAGCACCATAGTATTGATCAGTTAGTGCCAATTTGATGGTGAGTTCATGTGGAGCCTATTCTTCCGTTCTTGTGATACCTCACTTTGGAGGATGGGCTCCAGCTCTATCCAGGAAAATACAAGAGGTGATAGATCAGCGTTGTTTCTTATAATTGATTAATATTCCATTGTATAAATATAACAACTTTTAATAATCCACTCATGAATTGACGGGCACTTGGGTTGTTTCCACATCCTTGCAACAGTGAATTGTGCTGCCATAAACATTCAGGTGTAGATGTCTTTATTATAGAATGTCTTTTGTTCTTTTGGGTAGATACCTAATAGTGCTATTGCTGGATCAAATGGTAGTTCTATTTTTAGCTCTTTGAGAAATCTCCAAACTCTTTTCCACAGAGGTTGCACTAATTTGCAGTCCCACCAGCAGTGTAAGAGTGTTCCTATCTCTCCACATCCTCGCCAGCATTTGTTGTTTTGGGATTTTTTGATAGAGGCCATTGATTGCAATTTATACACATAAACACTAACTATGTATTCTGCTACTTTGCTAAATTCACTTATTAGCACTGGTAGATTTTGTTTCTGTTTTTGTTTATTTTTTGGTCCCTTAGGATTTTCTATGTATATGATGTCATCTGTGAAACAAATAGGGTTCTATATCAGGTCTTCAGTCCGTCTTACTCTAAGAGTAAGTTCATCCTTGAATGGAATTTTTATGATGATTTCTATTCATGCCAGTTTTTATGGCTTTTACTTGAGAGCCAGATTAAGAAATGGGATTAAGGAAATCTTGTTTAGTTCTAGAATTTGATTGTATGTCAGTGCTCTCTTGCAGGGAAAAAAGGTGATAGAAACACCCTAGGAAAATTGGTTAAAATATAAACAGTCCTCAAAGTTATGAGAAAACAAATGTAGAATTTGAAGGCAAAACAGAACATGTATAAGGCAATTGCTTAGGAATAGCAAAAGCTGTGCCTAACTTAACAGAAGCAATCAATCAATAGAATAAAGTGATGTGGACAGCTATTGAAAGGCCTCTCCTTTTTACCAAGAACTCCCAACATAAGTGCTAGAAAGGCAATGTTTGAAGCTGACCAGACATCTGAGGGTATACCTAGGCACAGGAGAAATGCCTGCTGGATCTCTTACATGGCCCCATTTGAGCTTTTCCTGGGAGATAAATTCAGACAATATGTTATACAAAATCCTAAATCAGAAAAACTAGAAAATTTATTAGGTACTACAGAAGTGAGCAAGAAGAAGCAACAAGAGGCCCGTAAAGCATATTAGCATCATGCTGCCCAGCTGACAACAGCTGGCCTGTCTATAATTCATCTGAAGGAAAAAAATGATGGATATTTTGAAAGCATTATACTCATGCTCACACAGAAATGATCTAAATTTCTGGGAAGGTATTTTAAGAACTGGGATGTGTTTACAAAGTGGACAAAGCTGGTAGAAGAAGTTATAGGAAAGAGGTTGCTATAGAAATCCTCTTAAAATAGGTTCTTGAGGAATATATTTAAATTTCAATTTAAATTTATATTTATATTTAACTATATTACTCTTCAGTAATAATATTGGATTTTGCTCAAAATACAGAGAAATCCTTCAGGTTTTGAAGCAAAATGAAGAGAATTTGTTGGGTGCCACACGGTTCCCAACAGTCAATTCAAAGAAAGAGGAAATCACCACAAAATAGCTGTGTCCTCCTTAAGATTCCTCTGGAATGCAAATTAGAATTTTACATGGCATCAGTTTAGTCTAGAGGATTACATTTAGGTAAGGAAATGCTGAGTATTCCCAAGCTGTTTTAAATACGGTCTTCTGTGACTGTGCCCCTGGCAAAAACCCATCCAGCTCTGTGGTTTCTAAAAGCATGGTCTTTCAGAGTGTACGTGCAAGAGAATCTGTCATGGGCTCTAACTATTTCTGCCTTTTAACAAATGAAAGATTGGTATATTAATCAAACTGTAGCAGTCAACTTAATGGTCAGATAATTAAAGTTTATGTATGTGCAAGGGTGGGGATTAAGCGAATCCAGCCCAGTTCCCTCTGAAAGTTTTTCTTGGAACAACTTCATAGATTCAAAAGACATTAGTAGGGAGTATCGTAGGACCACCAAGTCTGCTATAGAAAGTTGGAGTTATTTACTTTTATAAAGATGATGTAGCTCTAACAAGGTCTAGTAACATGACTAGAATTTCTGTCATGGCTGGTGACTTTGAGTTTGGTTTCAGAAAAGTGTTTCATTGAAGAATGACAGAAATTGTCAAATGGATTTTTAAAATAGTAATGGCCATCATAGTTAACAATTGACATTCCTTTTGGTCAAATAGTATCAGAACCCTCTTCATATTAGACAAATTATCTCACATTATTAATTTTGGTAGGAAGCAGAAACTGTCTCTTACCCTGAAAGCACAGAATTCCAGACACTCATTTCTCAGCCCTGCAGTGCAGCCAAAAAGCAGGCATGTTAGCTATGGCCTGCCAATGACATGCACCTGCTTCATCCTCAACTCAGGAGCGAGTGACACAAGCAGCAGGAAATAGTCGAACAGTTTCCTTGAGTCACAGTGGTGGAGGTACTGGGTAAGCAAGAGTATGTTCTGAGTACAGCAATGGCAGATATATGTGGACTTCCGGTATCTTTGCCTTATAAAGATGATTATGGAAGTTTCTTCAGTTTCACCACAGCCCTCAGCTAACTATTCAGTAGTACTTAAGGATGCAGATTAAATTCTTTCTTATACTTGACCCTGTGAATAATGCATTTTACTCCTTTGTCAGTGTTCACAAATTATCCCTTTGTTATTCCCACAGGTTTAGCCAGCATGCATTGAAAATCACAGGTTGAACTATTTTAGACTAAAAGAACATAGAGGACTAAGGCAGCAAAGGGTGGATTTATATTCTTTCTCTCATGCTTACTGTGCAGAACCTGGGAAGATCCCCACGCTGTTTAAACTGCTGTTTTTCACTCATGCATTCTTCCAACCAAGCAACTGTATTTGAATTTCAGTAAACTGAATAGCTTTCTAGTGCGACTTAAAATGTTAACCTTAAAACTTAATAGGGGATAAATCCAGTTTTTCTTAATTTTGGAAACTTAATCAATTTTAAAACCCTTCTTTAAATAAAATATAGTACAAAATTACACAAATGAAATTGAGTATAGAGCGTTGGAAGGTTACCTTGTCAGGGAAAGGTCCTGATGCCCAGTTTTTAGTAGCTTCAGGATAAATCCGTCTCTGGGCCCCGAAATTTGACTGTTTTGACTTTTGGGAGGTAGGAAGAGTTTTTAAGCAGGAAAATATCTGCATTCTAAAGGTCATTTAGAAAAGTTGTCAGACCAATTAGAACAAGGAAAAGGTGAATGTAGGAAGATCAATTAAAATCCTATTGTAACAATTTAGACATAAAAATGTTTTAGTCCTACCTGGGGTAATTACATTGGCATTGGAACTGAACAAGACTTTTCAGGGTCTGAAGAAAGAGTAATGATAATAAATGAAGGAAAGTGAGAATTAAGAATGATTCTGGTCTGGTGTCTGCAAGGATAGTGGATGGGAGAGTTGTGGTGCCAAGTGGATGACACAGAAAAGTCAAGAAGAGGGTCAAGTTCATAATTCTGATTTTCAATATTGTAAGATTTACTTGTGGGATGAAAAGGAAATCCAGGTGAAAGTATTATCTAGGAAGGAAGTTGAAAATGCAACTATAGTGTTTGGTAGACAGTTTAGGTCTAGAAAAACAGATATTTTCTACATTAACATAAAATTTAAAAAAAGTTAAAAAATATATATATATATGGCTCCCATGGTGCTTAAAATTAAGTGGATGCACAACAAATGCATATAAATTCCTACTTTCTTCTTACACATTTATTTTTCTTCTAGTTGACTGAAATTTGGGAAATAATTATAAGACCAAAATAATAAATATTGATCTTACATAGCATATATATATTATTCTTCTATCATTAAAATGTTTTTAAAAGTAGCTAGTGTTACGGATCTTGATATATGTTAATCTTAATGATTACTATAACTTTATTTTAAAATCATGGTTTTAATAAACAATTGCACTGTTTTACCCTGGATATCAAACTTATTAATGTAATTTTTAGCACTATAAATTTACCTTGTTTATGCACAAAGAAAATGAAGTTTACAGAAAAATATTTCTTTCCATGTTTTTACATCTATTCTCTCATATTATAAAAGAGTCATACTCTTAGAAATCAAGGAATTTCTTGCTTAATAGAAACTTAATTAGATAATTAGAAGATATTCAAATAGAAATTCAAATAAAATGCCTTATTATATATTTATAATTATTGATAACTCTATTTAAATGTCAAAATATGACACTCTATAACTTAAAAGTTGTTAACTTGACAATCTATTTTATGGCTTTTTAAAAAATATTAAATATAAAGTCATAGAAATGAATTAATTTTAAAAACCTGTGGATATGCGAATGTTTAGGCCTCCAATACTGAATATCATTGATGATAATAGCTAAATGTATGTGTAAATTGATAGGAAAGAATATGCGACTAAGAAACTTAATGTGTAGATATGGGAAGTCTAAATGGAAAATTAACAATCTCTGGTATGAATGTAAATCTACTTATAATAGAACAAGGAAGTGTTTAGTAGGGAATGATGTTTTTATTTTAGTACCTAGCAAGGTAAACACATATCTGAATATTGCAAAAATAATTATGAAGCTGAAAAACAGCCAGTTCAGTTAAAAAGGCAAGAAAAGTAACTCTGTAGGAAAGTAAAACACAAGTGAGATTGAAAAACATAGCTGTTCAAAAAATGAACATTGAATAAATGAACATAGAGATAGGAATTGAGCTATCAGTCCTCACTCACATTATATAGGAAATTTGTAATTTTATTCCAACCAGTCTACAATTCTGTCGGTGACTGGGTAGTGCAAAGTAGGGCTATAGATTGAGTACAGTCTACTAGATAAGAGTGTGGGCCCCACAGGCAGCATTTCTGGGATAGAATTATCTGGGTAGATTATAGCAAGTTACTTAGACCTTTTATGACTCAGTCTCCTCATCTGTAAAATGAAGATAGAAAATAGTGCCTCTGTCATAGAATTATTATGCATATTAATTCAATGAATACATTAATATGCTTAGAATACTGTGTAGTAAAGCCTTGATCAATGTTAGTCATATTCTACAAAAGTAAAAGTAATTTTACTTAAGGGAAAAGTTCTGTGAAGGGCTCTTAATTACTGGTGCCATTCTGACTAGAATTAAAAAAAAAAAAGGACTAGGGAACAGTTGGCATTGAACTTCCAAAAAATAATAATAATAATAAGCCAGCCAGAAAATAAAAAATGTCAGTCATTAAAATGGAACAAAAATGGAGAAAAATAAATACTCTCAAGACCAAGACATGATTGGAAAATATCTTGGCATATTAAAGTCTCCATGGAGACCCCAGGTCTGAGGAAAAGTCTAAGTTTTGATTTGGAAAGATTATGGTAGAGTCCACAGGTGGCTGTCATATTTAAAAACCATATATTAAAATGTAAGACACTATTGATTTTGATATATGAGTTCTGTTTCCATCTAATAGCATCTAAATAGCTATATTAACATGGGAATAGCTAAGTTAACATGGGAAGTACAGTAACTTCAGTCTTCTGTAAGGAGTCATATCCTACATTCCTCTTATGAACATATGTATGAAAATATATATGAATATATTTAACTTATGAGTAACCATCTCTATTATAATATAATCTTTGTTTAGTTTTGTGACTAATATGTTGTTGGACATTTTCTCCCATTTTGATCGATTTCATACACAGGTAAAATATGTCCCTCATTTTTTATGTAAAATCACATGACTGTTGCTTAATGCAGTTTGAAAGAACAACATCTTGTCTGTTACCTTCCTAATGGATAGTATCGTTCAAAGAGGGAGATGTGGAAACAGGCTACTACAGGGATTGAGAATTGCCATCATTCTCCATCTCTCCCACCATTTTAAGTAAAAGTGACAAAGAAAAACCTTAGCTTGCTATCTTATTAGCAAAAATGTCAATTCATGGGTTATTAGTGTAAATGGTAACAGGCAGTTAATACTGTAACATCTGGTTCTAATGAAGAAATTCAGAGCCAAAAACATTTGGTGAGAGTTTAAATGAGGCCATTCATCTGTTTTTGAACAAAGATTTCCCACCCTAGTCCCAAAAGCAAAAGTGAGCAGCATTTGATTAAGACATAACTTAAAAACTATTCAGTCAGTTATATCACCATAATTTTCTGTGACTCAATAAAAAAAAGTGGGTGAAAGATTGAATATTCAACAATTAATGTAATAATGCTTGACTCTAGAGTGGTTTTAATTTATAATACAAATTGTTTCTACCTATTAAAGATGACATCTTTGTACATTATTTTACATAATAATTAAAAATTGAAAATATTTTAATAATACATAATTTCAGGAGAATACTCTCTTGTCAGTAATTATTTGCACTAGTTATACATTTAATTAAAATTATAGCAAAATATAATCAATATGGATTTTTAAGAATAAAATTAGCATTATAAGGAAGCAAAATAGTGACTTCTACAATCAGCTGTTCAAACATCAATATTTGTGATTCATATTTTCTAAAAGAGACATTTCTCTGCTAAATTTAAATGCTTAGGGCATTTACTTAAACTACTGTTTGATTTTCCACACAATGGAAGACTTGCCAGCAGCCCCAGTTCAAACACCTTTCTTGGAAAGTAGCAATAACTGACAGTGCTAAATTAAGGTAGTATGTGGTATTTTAGCTGGCACAAGTTGTGTAAAGGGAACATTACTGCCAGATTCAAATGTATTCTCTCTAATAGTAGGGGGAAGAGGAGCCATCTAAGGCTCTAATGGCTTTCTGTTAATAGATATTATAATTTCTACATTTTTTTGAACAATTTCATGGAAATCAAGATAACTAAACTTTGGCATCACTTAGATGTCAGAAATATGTCAGCCAAGAGGAAACAAACAAAAAAACAACTAGATTGATCCAAGGAGGATAAAAAGATAGACTTAAGAAACTGCTGGTTGTTTATTGCCATTCTGTGTTTCCAGTCATATTACTAATGTATTATGATTTTTTAAAGCCTTGGGAATGTAAATGAATGAATAAATGTGAATTAAATTAAATGATCTCCAGAATTGGCAGTTTCTAGCGTTCAAAGTGTTACCAAGGTATTGTCACGTTCAAATTCACTAAAGAAAGTTAAAAAACAAAACAAAACAAAGCAAAACTCTCAGTAGTGCTGAGTTTGCCACTGCTTTTCATTAAAATTGTTTTTAACTCTTAACATTCTCTAACTGCCAGATTTTAAGTTATTTATTTTGGAAATCAGCCATGGGTCATTTAAAGCTGCCTTTAAATTGGCTCTAGTGTAACTGCTAAATGGTTTACAATGTAAAGTAAGGCACTTGGGTCGGATTTTTTTTTGTATTAATTTAGAGCTGTCTGCTAATTATAGTCTATATGAAGTGCCATAATTAAACCTATGAACAGTTCAGAATCCCTAAAATTTTAAAACCTAGTCACCTTCACCAGTAAGATTACTTTTCATGACACAATAAATGCAGTTTTCAAACATGGGCCAGTTTTTTATGATGATGTCAGTCTGTCTGCAATGCAGAAGATAACCACTCGACATTAATGTGACTCAGGGCACGGCCAACACTAGCTAAAGGTCCCAGTAACTGAAGCAGAGAATCTCTAAGATTTCTACCCAGTTTTTTTTTTTTTTATATCTTAGTTCCATTTATAATTTATCTCACGTTAAATCATGCTTACCCTTGTTCTGTAACCTGAATTAACTGAAATAATAAATATTTTAAAACTAAAATTTCCATAACATTAATTGGAGATGGGTAGCAAATATGAATAAAACTCATGAGTCAAATTAATAGGAAACATTAAGCATATTTTTTTTTACAGGAATTGAGTAATGAGAAATGGTTTGAAGAATACTGGATGGAGAATTTGGGGATTAATGAAAGTAACATGTAAGCACTGTGAGGAATGGTGCAACAAATCTTTATGAGTGGTTTTTGAGTACTTTTTGATCTCCATTATTTCAAGTATTTGAGTACCTCATTCGTTTTTTCACTAAATTGTCAATTTATGTCATCACTTTCACACATCTTCTTTTCCCCTCCTACATGCTTAATTTAAAGCTACAAACTTCAGTTTAACCCACTTATGTCTTTAAGGCTAGTGAGGAAGTAGTTTTCAAATTACTTTAATAAAAGCACACTTTTCTTCCATTTTTTCAACTACATTTTTCTGTTTCATAGCAATAGTTTGCACCCATAAAACCCAATCATAATTCTAATGTGACACATGGCTATGTTTAATATGGGTTTAAAATTCCTTAATAAATGAATCGGACTGTGATATGAGAGGCTGTAGGAACACATAAAAAATCTAGAAAGAGAAAAAAAACGCTGTTTTCTTTTATATTTCTCATTTCTCCAGCTGTTTCTTGTCAGCAGTGAGGTTTAATGACAGCATTTCATGTCTTATTTATTATTTTGTGGCAAGGTTCAGATATATTAAAATAGTTTGCTTATAAATATCAATGCAACAAGAGTTTCGTTAATGCCTACAGTTATACAGACTGTGTAAGGCCCTTGGAGGCTATAAAAAATGTATAAAATACAGGATCTGCTCTCACGAAGTTCAAATATTTCCTGAGGAGACCAAGCATGCAGATGTGAAGTACAAACCTCTGTATATTTGGCCTTTCTATAACCTCTAATGAGCGATGCCATTTAGAGGTTGGAAACTTCAGACAATGCACCTACTTACTCTGTGCATGATGATACAGGGGAAGATCCATTCAGCATGTGTAAATTGCAAATATTTTTTAAAAATTCAATGAGCACACATAGTAACTTTCCTCTTAGAAATTAAAAAAAGTTTTATTTCATAAGAGACCAAAGATAGAAATGTGGCCAATTGCAATAATCCCAGAATAGTGGTTTTGCCAGTGATAAGAGAATCTCTAAGAGATGAAGGACAAAAGGCTAAGCATTAAAGAAGTCAATAGGAAGACTCAACAGGGTGCTGCCACTGAAAACTCAACAGAGGTGTGACCATTCTCCATTACGGTTAATCTCACAGCCTATAAGATATGTATGATCTGTAAATAGAGATGATTTTACTTCTTCCTCTCCAATTTGGATGCCTATTTATTTATTTATTTATTTATTTTTCTTGCCTAATTGCTCTGGCTAGAACTTACAGTACTATGTTGATTAGAAGTGGTAGGTGCCCTTGTCTTATTCCTGATCCTATAGGAAAAGTTTTCAGTCTTTCACCATTGACTATTATGTTGTCTGTGGGCTTTTATTATATTAAGGTAGTTTCCTTCTATTTCTCGTTCTTTGAGTGTTTTTATCATGAAATGGTGTTGAATTTTGTCAATTTTTTTGCATCAATTGAGAAAATCATGTGTATTTTTGTCTTCATTCTGTTTATATGATATATTACATTGATTAAATTTACATGCTCACCCATCCGTGCATCCCAAGAATAAATCCCACTTGGATTGGAAACACATCTTATAATGTGTTTATAATCTGTTTAATAAATTGCTGAATTTGGTTTGTTCATATTTTGTTGAGGATTTTTACTTCAATGTTCATAAGATATACTGGTCTATAGTTTCCTTTCTTGTAGTGTTTGGTTTTGGTATTAAGGTAACACTTACCTAATAGAATGCATTAGGAAGTGTTCCCTCTCTTCAACATTTTAGAAATGTTTGAGTAGGTATTAGTTAATTCTTTTTTAACTGTTTGGTAGAATTCACCAGTGCATTTGATGTGTATCTAGCTACAACTTGGTATCTGTCAACCACCCTCTCCTTATCCTCCTCTCCCTCCTACCTTTCCCAGCCTCTAATAACCACATTTCTACTCTCTACTTTTATGAGTTCGATATTTTTTATTTCTGGTGCTCAGAAGAGAATTTTATAATATTCATTATGCTATCTTCAAATTTGCTGATTCTTTCTTCTGCCTGCTCAAATCTGCCTTTGAATTTCTCCAGTGAATTTTTCATTTCAGTTATTATACTTTGCAATTGAAGGATTTCTTTTTGAAGGTTTATTGGTAGGTTTTCGTTCTGTTTATTGATATTTCCATTTTGTTCACATAACATTGTCTTGACTTTTTCCACATCTTCGTTTTGTTCTTTAAGCATTTGAAAAACAGATTTGTAAAACTCTTTACTACATTGGCTATCAGGCATTTTTCAAAGACAGCGTCTGTTGATTTTGTGTGTGTGTGAAGGAGCCGTACTTGCCTGTTTCTTTGTATACTTTGTGATTCTTTTGTTGAAAACCAGATATTTGAATCTAATTATGTGATAGCTCTGAAAATCAAATTCTCCTCCTTTGCCAGAGTTTGCTATTTTTTGTTACTGTATTTATGTATTTAGTTTATTGTTGTAGGCTGTAGGGAAATAGGCTGAGATGTAAACTAAAGGTCTTCTCTGGTCTTTCCCTGAGCATGAGTGATAAGTTTCTAATTTTTCACATATATGCAGTTGTTTTTGAATGTCCTTGTCTTTCATGTCTTGCTCCCAAGAGGGGAAAAAGAGAAGCATGAAGGAGGTGAGGGGCATTTGCCTTTTAAATTTCCTGGAAGTCACTTCAGTGGGAGAGTGAGGGGCTTGCAATAATGGGGAGAGGTGCACCTCTGTGATAAGAAGCAGCAGCGATTAGAGCAGAGATCCCAGATACGTGAAGGACAGGCTCCTTTTCGCCCACTTTGGATCTTCACAACTATTTGCAAACTGTTCTAGGAGCACATGCAGAGATGTCTGTGGTATGGCAAGGAGTGGGGGGATGGGTAGCTGCTACTTTGTTAAGAGTTGGAGTTGACTGAAATTAACCACAGTTTGCCTTCCAAACTTTCTTCTGAAAATCCAGTCTTCAAGAGACTCCAGAATTCCAACATAGATACACTGCCAGTGGAATTGTTGTCTAGGTGAGGAGACAGACTTCTGGTACTCTGTATTTTGCCATTTTCCCAGAATTTTCTCTGTAGCAGGTGTCCTTTGCTGCTTTGGGTTTTCAGAGCCCATGTTCCCAGATTCTCACTCACACAACTAAAGTGCTTTCTAGGTATTTTCCCAAACAAAGACATGTTCCTCATAAAAGGTATTTAGATTCTAGTTGTTAGTGTTACACTAACACCTCAGGCATAAACTCCCTATCTATGGCCTTCTCAGCCTTGGGAATCCATATTGTACAACTTCCCTGAAATATAGTAATACTTTTTATAACTGACCACTTTTATCCCAAAGACTCTTGCTTAGGAACTTAACAGTGGTAAAATTTACTGTCAAATCCATCCATTATTCCTGAATATGGATTCTAGAATACAAATTTATCATATTCAGTTGATCTTTAAATTAACTTCTAGTAACCCTTGATGACTACCATTTGTAAGTTCATGTGTTTACCACTGACCCTCTCCTCTTTTGCTATTTAGCCTCAACTTCTACTGAAATTCTCCCTCCATAGCTCTGACCCACAATTGACTTATCTCATTCTGAGCCATCTTTTATGGTATTGCACAGCTCAGTACATTCTTATTTTCTATTTGTTTCTAATTTAAAATTCAATGAGAATAAAATTTCACTTTTCAAATACAGTAGTTTGTTGTCTTATCATATCTCTGCCTTTTTTTAAATCTTTATCTTCTAAGAAGTTTAAGACTTACAATATATATTCACTTAACATATTTAGATTACAAATAATAGTTGATGCATATGAATAGGACAAAATCTAATCTTTGGATAATAATATATTTATTTAAATATTTTTGTGTACTTGAAGTAAATTTCAAAATCAAAAACATAAATAAAACACAGCTTCCTTTTAGAAACACAGATGAACACACACACATACACATGCACACATTTCACCTGATCAATGAACTCATTTGACATTCTGTTTGACCAGATCATAGCATAAATTTATTCTCACCTGTCTTCTAAGGACAGTGAGTAGTTCATAGCAGACAGAGTACGAATTTTTGGTCCTTGAAATCTTTACTTATAAAATACAAATAAAAAACGGCTTTTCTACTGCTGATTCAAAACTGAAATACAATCCAAGAGTGATATAAGCTGTCTCAAATGTCAGAATTTTGAATGAATGACACTTCAGAGGATTTTAATGTCATATAAACTTTCAACCAGGGATAAGCTTTCAACCATTTGAAAGCAAGCAGTTTCTTACATGAGAAAGTAACCCTTGTGACAGCAATCGTCTGAAGTGACCAATCTCTGACTTCTTTCTTTAGTGAAAGGTGATTAAGAGGGTGATAGCAAACATTACTCTGTGAACATCTGGAATTTGACAATAGACTGAGCCAGGTCGGATCAAGTTTCAGTTTTGAAGGTGGAAGAAAAATATTACAGGTTATAATAGCACATATATTATTACTTCTGACCTTTAGTCATATCGGCAACACTTCAAATTTCTGACCACATATTCACACTGAGGTTATCAAAACATGAGCTCAACATCACATGGAGGTATAAAGTATTTTTTTCTTTGACCTAGAAACTTACTTTATTTTGAATTCTATCTAGTCACCATTCAGTTAATTGTAACAAAATATAAGAAAATATTGTGAATTATGTTTTGCTGCCACTAATATAGAGATGTATATGCGTCTAGTAATAAAACACATGAGTCATATTGTATCTGTGTAATCATATGTACCTTGGCGTATTTTCCATTTGCAAATTTCCTTAAATGCTTTGCCCAGTTATCGTTCATACAAATGAATATTCACAAACTGAATCTAAAATGTGAAAAGGTTTATAGCACAATGGGAATAGTTTATATTAATTCAACAAAATATATGTCTTATCTTCTGAGAGCTCCATAAAAGAAAGGAAGTTCTAAGTTCATGCTTCGTCATCATATTTTGAACTGTGAAAACCTTCTACCATTTGATGACAATCATCCTCTTTTTTCTGAGAATATCAGTAATGCTAAAAAAGAAACTTACACTGTGGAAAAAAAATAATGTATGTCTGTTAAAAATTTAAGGGAAATAGCATCAATGAAAATAGACAGGAAAAAACAACTAACTGTGGTGCTGTGGTTTGTTTTCTCATATGTTCTGTGATGCTTCCCTGTCACCATGTACTTAGAAGCGACAGATATTTCAGAAGGATCCTGACAGAATTTACTGTTGGCAACTCTCTGAGCTTGAAGTTTTTCTTAACTAATTCCAATAGTTTTAATACCATTTAGACTTGACTTTTCATTTCATTACATGCTGGTTTTTATAAGTTGTATTCTCTAAGAAAAAGTCACCACATTTTAAATTATTTTAAATTCACTGAAATAAAGTTAATGTTAATTTGCACTTGTTAAGAGTTTAATGCCTTCTTGACCCTTTCTGATAACCTCTTTTTCATTGAATAATATTACATGTATGTATTTTTGGGTGTTTTTTTGTGTGTGAGATATATACACACACACACACATATTTATTATTTATTAAATGTATTTCATATGTATTATATTTTTCAAAGAGCCAGATTTTTACTTTGTCTAGCCTATCCCATTTTTATTTTGTTATTTTTGTTGATTTACTTTATGTTTAATTTTTATGGAAAGGATGATATCCATATTAACTGAGATATAGAGAGAAGTCTTGGGAGAAGTCAGTTTAGCAAAGGGGAAGTCAATGCTGATTTTATGGTATCTTATATATTATATATTTAACTAGAGACAAATATAGGAATCAGAGTCCACAGGAGCGATCTAAACTAGAGATAGATAGTTTACTCTTATCAGTCTATAACTGGTTTATATAACATCATTAAAGCCATGATGCTAAATAAAATCATCCAAAGCAGGAGTACGTACAGAAAAGGAAAGAGGTAAAAGAACTGAGCACTGGAGCATTCTAATGTCAAAACACCAAGGAGATGAGAAGGGCCCAGAAAAAAAAAAAAAAGAGAATAAATAGCAAATGAAATAGCAATAAAACTAGAATACATTAATAGCATGTCCTATGTGGGAAAAAATATTTCAAAGAGGAATAATCAACTATATCAAAACTACCGCTGGTAGGTTAAATAGGATAAGGACTGAGTAGTTTCAATGGAAAGGTATAAGTGAAAGTCTGATGAGAATGGTTTCACCTAATGAAATAGATCCAAGATAAAATGAATAGGTTATTGAGGAGGTTTGCTGCAAAAGAAAGGAAAGAACTGGGCAGTAGCGAGAGAAGAAAGAAGTAAAGTTAAAAGAGATTTTTCTTAACATAGACAAAAACACATGTCTTTGTTTTGATGGAAAAGATCCAGCAAAGGAGAAATACTCAATGTGCAGGAGAGAGAGGGAGGAAAACTGCTATAGCAATGACCTGTAGAGTGAGAGGGATGAGCGCCAGGAGTGCGGTCCTCATATTTGGATGCAGATGCTTACAGGTGTGTGGATGTGAGAGAGGGCCTTGGGAAAGTAATCTTGGCTTGCTTCTATTCATCAGTGAAGTAGAAAGCAAAATGATCAGCTGAGGTTGACGATGAGGGAGGAGGTTTTTAATGATTTGATAAAAGAGAAGAAGCTATAAAAAATAGTTAGAGTGAACATATGGACCAACCTGGGAAGTATGAATGAATGCTAGGCATCACTGACATCTCCAACCTGAATTTAGTCAATATAACTTTAAAGTGAGAAAAGTCATTATTATTTTGATTTCTCTTTAGAAATGCTAAGTTGTATGGGTAAAGACACAAAGTAGACAGTAGTTTGAATTGAGTCAGGCTTTGTATTTTTCCATAACAATAGTTTGAACTGAGAAAGGGCTAGTTATCTGTGTAGGTAACATATAATTGAATTCAAAAAGAGAAGTAAACATACGAAATGGGCAAAAAGCTCAATGGTTACTGTAAAATGAAAGAGTACATAATGACAATAAAAGGACTATGGTGGAGAAACAGCAATTGGTGACCTGAGAATGGGAATATGGAAATGACTGTTATGAAGTGGATAAACTTACTGGTAATGCTAAAGTCTAGTGTATGGCTTTGTGAGTTACTGGATGAGGGAGTTTAACAGTTAGTATCATTGAAAGAGTTGAAATTGATTACTGAAAGGGAGGGGTGTTGGAAGAACATGGCTCAGGATTTTGAAATCACTAGTAATCATAAATAATATGTTTGAAGAGAGTCAAGCTGAGTCAGGAGCTAAAATATTTAAAAAAATAAAGGAATAGATGAAATTAAATTTCCCTTGCTGACTGCAAAGAGTGTTGATGAAGAGTATTGTCTGATCCAAAGAGATTCAATGCTAAGGGGTTTTAAGAAGAAGCAAAGGAAAATAGTCTGAAAACAACAATGAAAAGGAAGGAGTGTGGGACATTTCTGTAAAAATTGTTGATGGGATTTTAATAGTGATGACTGTGAATCTGTATACAGCTTTGGATAGTATGGACCTGTATATGATTTCAATATATATTCATATATAATATAGAGGCAATAATGAAGGAATTTTTTGCCATGGAAAAATGTTTTGATATGCTATGAAGTAAAAAGTAATAACATTCCAAAAAGCAGTGTATCCCAGGACATGGCCTTGCTCATTTTTGATAAACTATTTATTTCATAATAGTATGGAATTTACAGAAAAATGGTGAAGATAGTAAAGAGTCTTCATAGATCCCATACTCAACTTCCCATATTATTAATATCCTACACATGTATGGAAATTTTCTCAAAATTAATGAAAGAATATTGATAAATTATTATTAACTAAAATCCATACTTTATTCAGATTCCCTTACTTGTTATCTAGTGTCATTTTACTGTTACACGGTCCATATGAGATACCATATTTAGTTGTCATGCTTCTTTACAACCTTTTTGTCCAAGCCAATTTTTCAGACTTTTTACAGAAATAGAAAAATTCATCCTAAAATGTATATGGAATCTCAAGTCATCCCAAATAGTCAAAACAGTTTTGAAAAAGAATAAAGGTAGAGGATCCATATTTTCTTATTTCAAACATATTACAAATCAAAACAGTGTGGTACTGGCATGAAGACATACAAATAGACAAATGGAATAGAATGATAAATCCAGAAATAAACTCTTATGTATATGGTCAAATGATAGTCAACCAGGGTACCAAAATCACTCAATGGGGAAAAGACAGTCCCTTCAACAAATGGTGTTGGTAAAACTGGATATTCACATTCGAAAGAAGGAATTTGCATTCTTATTTTACATTATGTAAAAAAAATTAACACAAAATGAATCATATGTAAATGAAAGACCTAAAACCATAAAACTCTTGAAAGAAAATATAGGAGAAAATCTTCATGACATTGGACTTGGTAATAATTTCTTGGATATAAGACAAGAGCTCAGGCAACAAATGTAAAAATAGATAAATGGGACTATATCAAGCTTAAAAACTGTTGTACATTAAAGAACATGATTAACCAAGTAAAAAGGCAGCCTACAAATTGAAGAAAATATTTGCAAATCATAGATCTGGTAAGAGGTTAATAGACAGAATATATAAGAATTCCTACAGCTCAACAATAAAAAATCAAATAACTTGATTCAAAAATGGTCAAAACTCTTGAGTAGACATTTCTCCAAAAATGTCATATGAATGGCCAATAAGCATATGAAAAGATGTTTAACATCACAAATCATCAGAGAAACACAAAACAAAACCACAATGAAATCACCTCACACATATTACTACTACTATAAAAAAAATACTACAACAACAGAAAATAACAAGTGTTGGGAAGAATGTAAACAAATTGGAATCCTTTGGCATTATTGGTGGGATTGTAAAATGGTGCAACTATTATGGAAAATAGTACGAAGTTTCCTCAAAAAATTAAAAATAGAACTTCCATGTGATCCAGCAATCCTAGTTTTGGCTATACAACCAGAAGAATTAAAAGCAAGGTTTTTTGTTTTTTTTTTTTAAATTCAAAGTTTCAGTTTAATTTATTCTGACATTTCCTTTGAAAATGTGATTTAAGGTCCAAGTGTTTCATTCATTGGAAACAACTAAGGAGAGTGACCCATACTTGATTATCAAAATAAAAGTTTTCTTCTTGAAGAGAAAACACTACTCTGCTCATAATTTCATTTATAAAATAGCTACTCCTTTCCAGTATACTCTTACATATTGTGCTACACATGTGTTCAACATAAAAAAGCAAGGTTTTGAAGAGATATTTGGATGCCAAGTTCTTAGTGGAATTATTCACAATAGCCAAGAGGTGGAAACAACCCAACTGTCCATCAGTGGATAAATGGATAAATAAAATGTGATATATACATACAATGGAATATTACTAAGCCTTAAAAAAGAAGAACATTTTGTCATATACTACAACACAAATAAACCTTGAGGGAAATATATTAAGTAAAATAAGCCAATCACAAAAAGACACTACTTTGTCAATACTGTATGATTCCAGTTATTACACATGAGGTAGCTATAGCAGCTATAGCAGCTAAATTCAAAGAAACAGAAAGTAGAAGGTAGTTACCAGAAGCTGGGGGGAGGGAAGAATCGAGAGTTGTTTATAGCTATGAGGTTTCAGATTTGTAAGATGAAAAAGATCTGATGATCTATTCCACAACAATATTAATATACTTAACACCGCTGAACTGTACAGTTAAAAATGGAACCATAAAATGGAAAATTTTATGTTATGTGTTTTTACCGTAATAAAAAAGAAAAACAAGTGATGGAGACTTTTCAGAACTCACAGTCACACTTCCTTTTCCTATAGAATTTCAAGTAAAGGAGAAGAAAGCATTTGAGAATCACTGGATGAAAACACAATATTAAGAGTTAATTAATTATCTGTTATATATATCTTAATGTACTTACCTATTACTCTATTGTGAACCATTTGTGTTTTTCTTTTTAAAACTTATGTTGTTTCATGTTATAAATTATAACTCAGTGAATATGGTGGTATGGTCCTTTGGACATTTCTCTAAATCTAACATTACAGATACTGAAGCGGCTGCAACAGGCCATTCAGCCTTTTGGCATTAATATTTTTAGGAAAAAAAACGTTGATTTGCTGAGGCAAACACATATTTGTCTACATTCTTCACATATCACATGTTATATTAATAATAAAGAAAATTAACATTGGAAAAGAGATCAATCAATTCTTAGAAAATAATTTAAATGTTAAATTCATTTTGGGCATTAGCCCTGGATAATTTCTCTTAATTACATTTAACAAATCTCTTCAAATCTTTAATTATATTTGAATAATCAAGTGTACCCATTTCATGTCTTATTCATTAAATATGGCAAGGCTAACAAGGGTTTATTATTGTAACAATGCTCATTAAATTTATTTAAGAGATTTTAACATTTTTTACTTAAATCCTTACTTTCAGTTACAAAATTGACCATAGATTAACACTTGCTATAAAATATTTCATATAAGTAGGATATTTTAATAATTTTTAAAGCCTTAATAGTATGAAAAATTACTTAGTGTCTGATTTTCATAATGCTGAAAATATACTCAGCTATTATTTAATATACTATGGCGTCTACATAAGTCTTTAATTTTTGAAATTTTGGGGAGTATCATTAAATTCTTTACTTCCAAATTGGAAGTCACTTTATATGAAAACTACAAATATACTAAAACAACAAGAAAATCCTGTTTTTGAGTGAGCCCCACTATGCAAATGAATCTTCAAAAATAAGCTGAGGATTATTATTTTCTCCATTTCTTTCAGCTTTTCTGCTCTGCAAGGCTGGATCCTGAATGGTTATATTGTCAGTTTATGTTTTCCTTAAAGTCATATTAATTGTGTCTGCAGAATATGTGGATTCATATGTGTGTTCACGTTTGTATATATCCATGTAGGAGTGTATATGCATGAATATGTTGAGGGCAGGGTAAGAACTCAAAGTATTCAAAACCTAAGTTCTGTTCAGCTCTAGAGTTTAATAAAAAATGAACAACAAAGGAAACCAGAAGTTTATTAGACAAACCAAGCCTATACAACAGGCTCTGTCAACTTTAGCACTATTGACATTGTGAGGTGGATGATTTTTTGGGCTGGGGGGCTGTCCTTTGCATTAGTGGATACGCAGCAACATCCCTAAACTCTACCCACTAGGAAGTAATAGCATCCTTCTCTCTGCTATGACAGCCAACGTTTCCCGGCATTACCAAATGTCTGGTAGTCAAAAATCACAAATCCAGTTTTCAAAGAGGGAAGATTACTTGTCCAGTATCACATTAATATTTATCTTAGAATTCAGTCTCCCTTAGACTTTTCTGATAATACAAGCTGAAAGAAATCACTAGTAAAAATATTTTGTAGGCTACCTGAGCACAAATAGTATTCCTGTGTAACTCAGGTGAAAGTGTGAAAATTCTGTAGTATTGCAGAGAGCAAAGTGAAGTTTTAGAACTTGAGGGTTCTGGAATTCAAACAGTTTACCCTCAGTGGCCCCTGTGAGAACAAGAGAAAGGCAGGAAAAGCATTTTATGTCCCCTGAAGACAGGTAAAGATACCCAGGTGTCTCAGCACTGGTGGCAGCCCAGGTGACGTCACTGAAAGACATGCATTGTGGCCTTTTAACCCACACCTCTCACAATGTCTGTAGTACTGAGGAGAAGAAGAGACGTAAGAGTTTTATAATTAAAGAGTCTTTAGTACTCTAAAGCCTATGCTTTTAACCACCACTTTAAGTAGTTTTAATTATCAAAAAGTCTAATAGAGATCGAACTCAAGGATAAGTGGAAGCTAAATAGCTCTTCAGTTTGCCTCAGTTTGTTTCCAAGCACAACCTTGTCTCAGTCTCTGAAATACTCACTCTTCTTTATCCCTTTAATAAAGATGACCCCTTTGTTCATCTCCCTGCCTCCTTCCCCGATCACTTACACGTCAGGCTCATACACATCTCAGGCAAGTGCAGAAGGCATTTCTCCAAAGAAATGAACATTTTGTTATTAAATCCCCAGTCATTGATTTAATGGATCATATTCATAATGAAAAATGTTTTATCAAAAGTTTATAGTAAACAATGGAAAATCCTTAGTAAAGTAACCTAAAAAAAAAAAAAAGACTTAAAACTAACAATCCATAATTGATCTCATCATTAATATGTCACGGATATATCATACTTCTTCTTATTCTGTACCTGAACAAAATAGAGGGGAAAGTTAATTTTCTTTCCAAATTCTGATTAGTGATTATCAGTATTTTTTAACAGAGAAAAATCTCAAATGAAATATGATACTATATTAAAACATTTTATAGTAAAAGGGACATTCCAAATGGCCTTTCTAAAAATTTTAGGTTTCTCTATTACCTCAGACTTTAAAACAGAGTAGTGAAACCTAAGAAACTGTTAAGCAACAGCCTGAAAATTCACAGGAGAAAAATAAAATTAAATGATGAAAATATATCTAAATTGATCTGAAATTCTGGATTGAATTGGCACTTACGCTACCCAATAGCTTCAGCTAATCTATTGAGTGTGTCAGTGGCTTTTCTTGAGCTATAGTTGAAGTAGAAAAAGAAAAACAAAAACAAGAAAACAAAAGAAACTTTTAACAAGTCTCTCTTCTAACCTATATTGTGTAGATTCAAAAATAATAATACTCACTTCAATTTTATTAACTGTATGTATTGTTTTCTACTAAAGCCAGATAAAAAATAATTGAACCATAGATTTTTCCCCAGGGAAAATGCATCTTAAATTTATTCTTATATGAAACACTTGATATTTTTTAATAGTTTTGCAAAGGAACAATTTCATAATCTCATTTCTCAGCCAATGCAGGAATACTTTGTACTATGTATTGGTCAAATAATCACTGAATCTGACGTTGAATAGATACAGGAACAAAAATTTCTGATGTATTTTAAAAATTTTTATATATTTCAGGAGTGCGATATGATGTTTTACTTTACATAGTAAAATGATTACTATAGTAAGGAAATTAACATATCCATCATCTCAAACACAGAGTTACTTTTTTAATTTTTGGCAAAAGTATCTAAATTCTACTCTTTTAGCAAGCACCCAATATGATATAATATTAGCTATAGTGTCCATGCCATATATTAGCACATTAAGATACTATGATTGAACAAACCTTGTTTAGAAGCTCAACTCTTGACCAGTCTCTATAACATGTAAAGTTGGCGTTACTCAAAATAGATTTCAGCTTCCAACCCAATCCCATTCTAGAATAGAAGGATTATAGTTCTCTGAAAGATAGGGAAAACCATTTGTCCAAGAAGGTGCTGAGAGTTGGATGGCAAAGGAGTAAACAAAAGAAGAAACAAAACACAAATGCAAGACCAGACCAGACAGTGAAGAGGAGAGGAGGCCGGAGGAAGAAGAGGAGACCAGACTGGAAGAGGAAGAAGAAACCAGACGAGAAGAGGATTAGGAGACCAGACCAGAAGAGGAAGAGGAGACAAGAGTGGAAGAGGAGGAAGACACCAGACCAGATGAGGAAGAGGAGAACAGACTGGATGAGACCAGACAAGGAAGAGGAGACAAGACCAGAGGAGGAAGAGGAGACCAGACTGGACAAGGAAAGGAGTGCTAAGTTCTTAATATGCAATACCTTATTCAGACCTCACGAACCATCCTATAACATAGATATTGTTCTTTTCCTTGTTTAAAGATGAGGAAACTGAGGCTTAGAGAAGTTATATAATCCGCCCAAGGTAACATCTTAACTCATGAAACTGAGAATCAAAACCAGGCCTCACTCCAGAGTCTCTGCTCTTAGCCATTATGCAAGTCAGATACCTTCTTTCTGCCTATATGGTTGTTCCCACAGCTTCCTGAAAAGCTGTTCTCAGGCTGGCCCTGGGGCTGAGCCTCAGCTGCTGTCCTAGTGATTTCCAACCCTAGATTTTATTTTTACTGTGAATGAGGGGAGGGTCACAGTCCTGGGCTGGAGGGCAGAAATTGAGTTTCTTGTGCTATTCTGTCTCTGGACACAAGAGGGTGAACTCTTAGCAGGCGTCTCTTGCACTAGGCCTCACTTGCCCCATCGGTCACATGGGAAATATAATCCCACTCCTGGTGCCTGCCAAAATTACTCTTTTTTGAGATCATATATGGAAGCAATCTGCATAAAGATTAGCATTTATTAGAGTATGTATTGATCTAGCCCCCAACCAAAGTTCCAGACTTAACTCCCAAAAGTTCCCAGCAAACTGGGAAAACCTTCAAAGGATCCTCACCTCTCTGCCTTTGCTCATGCCTTTCCACGTGTCTGAAAGGCCTCCTCATCTTCACCTACCATAATCCTACCTATCCAAAAGGCCTAGTTCATAGGCTTCCTCCTAGAAGGTATTTCTGGACAGCTGTCCTTGAAGTGATCCATTTCTCCTAATCTTTGTCTGTAAGCACTTAAGACAGGCATCACTCTTAGCCTTACCATGAAATTACTGATGTATAGGACATCTCCTCTATGGAGGATATGTGTTAGTTTTTGCTTGCCTAATATCTTCTCCCCCTTTTAGTAACAGCAACTTGATTTTCCTCTGGTGAACAACCTTCCCTCACTTTTAATCCATGTGATTTGGATGGGGTCAACCCCACTTCCAAATCCAGAGGTAGGCACGTGATGTAGGCCTATTCAGAGTTACTATAATGGGTTCAGTGAAGGGCAGGTGACTCAATTAAAAGCATTGAGAATTACTCCTAGGACTTTTGCTGGGATCATTGGCATAAGAAACTATTTTTGCTACAATTGCATATAAACATGGAGCTGTGAGGGGCTTTCACATGGAAAAAAAAAAATTCCTGAAGATGAAGCCACTCAAGAGCAGGTTATAGAAAGAGACCTAATCTGGAGGATAGCATTGTTGGAAACCCTTGGATCTTAGATTCAGCTATTCCTGAAACTATTAATAGAAGTGACCTGCCTAGGACAAATAAATTCTGCTGCCTGCCCACATTCTTTTTTTTTTTTTCCCTTTAAGCTAGTTTGTGTTGGGTTTCTATAACGTGGATTTGAAAGACAGGAACACATCAACAATTTGTTTATGAACTTTAAGGGGCCGAAGGCTTGATCTTTTTAACTTTACATCTCTTAGCATGGTACCTGGTAAGACAGCAGGTCCTCAAGGTGTGATGATTGATTCATTCAATCTCACTTTCCCTGAGCACCTACAACAAGCTGAGCTAAGCACTGGAACCGCAACGCATAATTAGACATAGTCCTTGTCCTCAAATTTAGTACAAGGTGGAGGTATGAAAATGAACACTTTATAATATAACTTGCGCTATAATAAAAATGTGAGCAAATTTTTGTGGGATTCCAGAGGGTTGGAGGTTTGGGGAGATGGGATGTGGGAAGGCTTCTCAGAGGAAGTGACATCTGAGTCGAGTTCTTAAGGTGATGGTGATGATGGCATTCACTGAGATTAAACATTTTAAAAAGGAGACAAAAATCTTAATAAAGATCATGAATTAAGTTTGGAGCTTGTTCAATTTAAGGTCCCTGTGAAATGTAGAAGGTGAAGATTCCTAGTTGTTCTTTGGGCACATAGGTGTAGCTTAGGATGGAAGTCCAAATTTGGAAAATAAAGGTACAAGTCATTTACACATGGGTAGTGATTAGAAATATGTCAAGTTTTAACTTCACAGGTGTTGTAGAACAATCATTTTTAATCTTTGTTATGTCTCATTCTGATTTTAAAACTCTGGATCCCATCATCAGAAACAGGCATAACATTAAGTGTACAGTTTTAGGAGTTTTATTGCTTCCTTAAAACCCACTTTAGGACTAGAGTTTAAGAACCTCTGACTTAGTAAAAAGACTTGAAGGCTTAATGCAGATTCTTAAAGAAGACATAAAGTTTAAAAAGCAGTCCTGATTCTCTTTGTATTTTAAGAAATGGAAGCACTTCAAATAAATGAGAAATGGTTGAAAAAGACAGAGAATATAAAGATGGTGATTTGGAACTAAAAGGAGGGGAGAGTTTTAAGAAGGTGACTGGAATGAATTGTGTCAAAAGTTGAATGCAAACACATAATTATACATATACACATTTGTTCATGTGTATGTATGTATATATGTACATGTATGTGTGTATATGTGTGCATTTGACTTCTGACACATGTACATTTGTATGAATGTGGTGTGGGTGTGTGGTATTTGTGTGCTTAGAGAAGCCTAAAAATACAGCCCAGGGAGGGGTAATTGATGTAGTAAGATGGACTCTATTGGGGCTGGGGATTAAATAAAATGAAGAAGGGCTGGAGTAACTGCTGAGGAGAATGGGAAATAGGCCAGATAAGAAAAATGTAATAGGATTGCCAAGCAGTTGTGGTTACCTCTGAGTTTGGATACCATAAATTTGCTATGGTACTAATCTTCAAGATCATCTGGTTTTCTCTGTGGTGCACAATAGCATGAGTACAGGTTCCAAGCAGAGGAGGCGGACAGTTGAATTCATTTGGTGTTTCTCAAAAGGTAAAGAGGAGGAGAATATCAGAATCAGCTGGGGACATTTTTTTAACTACTCATGTCTGTAACTCGAGGACTAGGAAAATATTTTTTGCTATAATGTACCAGTGAGTGTTCACTGAGTAGAGAAGGCAGAGAGTCTAGAAAAAGGCTTATAATAATAACCACATTTCACAAAGTTGGTAAAATAGAAGAAGAATGAATGGAATTAGAGAACAATTTATTACTGAGTTTGTAGTAATAAAATTATTAAATCAGATTCAAACATATCTTCAACATTGGAAAATGTAATGGAAAGCCAGATGTTTTTAGATGATACAAATGGCTGTAGAAAATATATTTGTTATCTCAGGCAGTAAGAATAATCAAATTGTTAATTTAGAGGCAACAACATAACGATGTTTCACCATGCCCTGGGGCTATTCTAGCTGTTTAATTCTCAACACCAGGTCTTTTTCTTCGACTTGAACAAGTTACTTTGCCTTACTCTTGTTCCCTGGTTTCCTTATCCTAAAATGTATATATATTTGTTGTGAGAATTAAATGAATTAATATCTTAAACACTTAGAACCACACCTGGTACACAGTAATAACTTTATAGATATTACTATATACCTGGTATATAGTAATAACTTTATAGAATTAACTATTATTATTGCTAAATCCCAATTTTAACTTTGTTATGCAAATACATTATACAAATATAAATACACTTCAATTAGCAATGAATTCTCACCACATGGAAAATGTATTTTTAAAGCAGCTACAGTCTACATGCAATTATCTGTAGAGATCAGTGCTTCCTAAAATTTTTAAGTTACAATCAACTTGTGAAATAGATTATTGATGGATTTATCTCCCAGCCACTACCTACCCAGAAGCTGTTAACTGTACTTATCTTTGAGTATTAAATAAGTCAGATCCTTCAAACTTTATTCTGCATAACATTCTCCTTAACTGCCTTCATGTCATCCTTAGCATAAATCCCATGACAAGTAGGCTATAAGAATTGTTTTCTGAATGAAATGGGTTTTCTATTTGAAGAAGATTAGAAAGCAAAGAAATCATCACTAAAACCTGTCATGGAGAATGAGACGCATGAGGCATGAATTTCCCACTTCATTTGGGTCTGGTTCATTCTCCTATATCCCTACTTCTATTAAAACAGAAATCTCATTTTCTTAGTCTCCATAGCTATCCATTTTTGAAATTCAAATTTATCAGTCTAAATAAGCATTATCGCTCGTGTTCTTCTTGAATACTTGAATAGTCTCGATGCTATGCTTCTGCCTATATTGATCCTCGGGTAAGGTCAGTAACACTGAAGTGGTGCAGCTACATTCAAGCACAAGCTCAACTTTTTTGATCTTTTTCATTTATTTTTGTTTGTTTTTAACCTTGTACCATAGCTTGAATAAGTTCCTGAATATTCGACAAAAATGGGATGCCCGTGCTACTACTTAGATAAATGCAGGCAAGGATACATTCCCTTACTTGCGGCTTATGCAAAAAGCATGTAAGGATTCCACGCGGCCCATAGCATAAAAAGCCAGAGCCGATAAAACAGTATTCATGATCTAGACAATGAGCACAAATAAGAATGACCAGTTTAACTTACACAAAACCATTTTACCTCCCAATTCACTTATTCTCATCTCTATATTGGTCTTTCTTCTGTTGCTCCAGAGAAATGTAGCTTGTGACATTCAACAAATATTTTTTAGGCTTCAATTGAACAAGAAAAACCTGACTCTCTGTTACATTCTGTCCGTATTTGTTTAAAAAAAAAAAATGAAACTTTAAAATAATTGTTCTTTACTTTTTACAAGTTACCCTTTGATCATTTTCATTACACTTTAAACATTGATGATTTACTATGACTACTTCACAAAAGGAGCTTAGAGACATTCTGCCCTTCAGAATTATAAATGCACGTGGCATTAGTGCGCTAGAGCATTTGTTCCTTCACCTAGATAACTTATCCACAGGAGACACACATATATACACACAGACACAGAAACTGTGAGTTTTCAATAGAACCCCAGAATCTGACCTGAGGTCAAACTGCAATTAGCCAACATCCTGATTTTCATTAAATAATAATATCTGACTCATAAGAATAATGGATAAACCAATGTGAGGTAGCTTTTGAGAAATAGTTTTGATAGAATGCTTTATTTTTTCTGGGTACATTTTTTTAAAAAATTGAGTATAGCTTCATAGATAATGAAAAACAAGATTTCCACACAGGTTAAAATAACAGACATTATTTTTCCTGGACTAAATGCCTATTAGGCATGTAGCACTAGTAATTGGCCCATGAGGAACTTGAATGTCAACAGGGAAGCTTTTGGCGCTTTCCATTGAACACAAAGTAAAATGTCTTCATGAACAAAGGAGCACATATCTCTCTAAACATTCAAAGTCAGCAATGTTTAAGAGAACCAACTAGACTAACATGTATAGTTCTTTACACATGTTACTTCATTTAATTGTTAAAAACCAGTTAAGGCTGATTTAATTATCTCCATTTAACAGATTAGAAAACTGATACATTAAAATTTAAGAGATTTGCCATATTACAAATTATGTGTATGTGTATGTGCTTAGGAATATTTTTAAAAACAGCTGTCAATAAGTGGATATTTTAATCTAAGTTGTCTTAGTTTATTAATATTTTTGGTATTAAACTATTCTCCAAAAATGTGTATCAGTTTACAGTGATATCAACAATGCATAACAATTATATTTTCTATATATTTTCTTTTTTTGAAGAAGAATATTCTTAACAATTAAAAACATTTTTATTGCTCAATTGACATAAAACTATCACAAGGTCATTTCACTGTTAATAGTTCAATTACTTCATCACTAGTGAGTTTACAGGGCTTTTTCCTAGGTGCCCGTGTTCACAGCTTTGCCCACGGCTCTCGTCCTGATCTGTAATGGGTTATATTCCACATGTTCTTATTGATTGGTAGGGTCATTCTTTTTTTTTTAATTAAGTATTTTAGTTTTATTCCATTACATATTTCACAAAAATATCTTCCCAATCTATTGTGTGTGTGTTTCTTTATTTTATTGATTTGCAATTCAGAATTTTATATATAGTTTTTGAAATAGGGTCTATTTTTTCCCAGGCTGGCCTAGAACTTCTGGGTTCAAGGGATCCTCCCACCATGGGAACCACAGGCTCACACCACCATGCCAAGCTAGTTTTATCCTTTGTTTAAAGAGAAACATTAGTTATGTTCTTTTTTTCCTTTATTGCTTTTGTACTTTGCATCTTGCTGAAGAAGTATTCCCTGTTCGAAGGTGATAATAGAGCAATGATATCTTAAAATATATTCTGATATTAATTTAAAATTGCTTAGAAATCATAACTTATAAGAAAACAAATTTATGTTTACCATGATGTGAGGTAGAGCTCTAAATTTATCTTGAAATAGGCAATTAATTATCCCAGCATTACCTTCTTTAATAATAAAGGATTAAAAGTAATCTTCACATATATTCAAGTATTTTTCAACCTTCTCTTTTTGTTCCTCTGATCTGTTTATAAAATTCTATGCCTGAACTTAATGATTTTATTACTGCAAATGTATGTGGTTTGATTTTGGGATTAAAAAAAAAACATTTACTAACGTGGCATGATGTGATAAAATACCTGTTAAAATGGCCATTCCTGTAGGCATATGATTCTCCCTCCCTTAATAAGGAAGTCTATTTTCTCTCCCACTTATGTTCTCAGGCCATGTAACTTTTCTGATAGAAAGACTCTGAAGGTCGAGAAATTACTAAGGATAAGAGAGAGGCCCTTAGTTGTTCCAAACACCCAGGCTAATACATCAGATATATGAAACAAGCTATCTCATATCTTCCAGCCCTGTAATTTAATTGGAAAAACCTGTAATTTGAATTTAAATTTGTGATTTTAATTTACAAATTTAAATTTAAACCTGCAATGTACTTTGCTTTACCAATAATTTGTACTTTGCATCCTGCTTCAGAAGTACTCCCTATTAGAAGATGATAATAGAGTAACAGCTTAATGTAATATAATCTGAATGAGTTCTATAGGATCCTTTAAGTCAGGCAATTTCTAAACATTATTTTTTCTTCTAATATAATTTTAGACTGGGTTTTCTGGGTTTTATTTATGTTTTAAGACCCCAGAGATTATAATTAATTTATCATAAGAAAATATATAATGCAGTATTAATTAAATTATTTTAATTGTATTAGTGCTATTAATTGGTCTTTTCTAGATTAATATGGTTTTTACATTTAATTTGAAAACATTCAGGTAGTATTTTTTTAATTGTGAAGATAAATTTCCCCTTTTTATTGTTTTAACATTCAAAAATTAATGTAATCAACCATCTAAACAAGCTAAAGAAGAAAAATTATTTGATCATATTATTTGATCATAAAAAGCATTTGATAAAAATTAAGTACTCATTCATGATTAATTGATCTCCTGATGAGACAGAAAGTAGAATGACGGTTACCAGAGGCTGGGAAGGGTAGTGAGGAGAAGGAATAAAGTGGGGATGGTTAATGGGTGCAAAAATATAGTCAGATAGTTAAATGGAATGAACAATATCTGATAGTACAACAAAGTGACTATAATCAACAATAAGTCAGTGTATACTTTAAAATAACTAAAAGAGTGGAATTGGAATGTTCCTAACACAAAGAAGTGATAAATGTCTGACCTCAGACATTTGTCCAATTTGGGTGACATTTACCCAATTACCCTGATTTGGCTAATTCACATTGTATGCCTGTATCAAAACATCACATGTACCCTATAAAGATACACAACTATTATGTACCCATAATAATTAAAAATTTTTAAAAAACTACAACTCTTAGCAAGATAGGAATAGAGTGAAATGACCTCAACTTGATAAAGAGTATCTATTTAAAACAAACCCAAAAAACAGCAAACCAACTCTCAACACTCTTATTTCACAAAGTCAGAGAATTTCTTACCTTTACGTAAAGGTTAGAAAAAGGAATTAAAGGCCTACAAATTGCAAAGGAAAAAATAAAATCATCTCTATTTATGCATATGAGATTGCCTATGTAGAAAACCCCAATAAATAATACAAGATAAATGCCCCTTATTTAAAACTTTGCTCCTCCTTCTTTTTGTTCTTATTTCATAATTGAATCCACATACCAATCAAAAAACACTTGTTCAATGTTTTGTTCACTTTTATGCCCACCCATTGGTTAGGAGGTAGAGAAAGTAAGGTTGTTCTCTCTCTCCGTCTCTCTCTATATGTGTGTGTTAGTCTTAGCAGGCATTTAAAAATCACCTTAATTTATAATTGTTAATACCTTAAAATGTATCACATACTCAGTCCTAGAGAAGTTGTCTAGTATTTATGAAATATTATATCTAGATTTTTTTTAAATGCAGCCAATTTTCTGCATAGCTTTGTAAGTAGAATGGCTCCAGATTAAAACAAAATGGACATAAACTATTTCCTTTTGAGTGTTAGAAACTAAACACAATAGCTATATTGTGGGCTTTTATTTAAATATGTATAATTACTTATGAACTCTAGCATCTGTAATTTCAGTCTTTTACATGTTCGTAGTGACCTCACTTATAAACAATAACTCAGTCAATATTTCCAAACGTCATAATTGACGAGGACAAATAGTCTATGTTTAAAGAATATTTGAATGTAAAAAGGGTTCCAGAAACAATTTTCTTTGTATAAAAATCCACCTATACTTTATTAATTAATCGCTTCTGTTATCATAGTAAACTGTTAATTAAAATGATTGACACGTGAAATATGCAGAAAATATGTAAATCTTTACAAAAATGTAAGTGATCTCCATAATATTCTCTACATGGTGTAAAAACATGTCTTTTAACTTGAATATTTTGACTTGATAATAGTTTTTTTAAACAACAGTATTAATTTTACTTTTAAACCATAGCATTTAAATTATCCATACTTGTAATTTAAACACTTGTAAATCAAATCATTTTCTACAAATTAATCTTGTGTTTAATAATGATGATATTAGTGATAACTTCACAAATATATGAGAGTAACATAACTATGATTTTAACGTTGTATCTCAAACTATTTTTTACCCACTTATGTCTCAAACTATTTTTCACCCACATAACTCTTAATGATCATTTGGCCTATGAGTGGATTGGCAATTTTAGGTAAATTGCAGAAAAAAAAATATTTAAACATAAAGTTTGTATTACCAATGAGAGGGATGATGCTGGCCATATTAAACAAACATATTTTTACTCAGTTTAATGAAGATAGTTTTTAAAATATGTGAATTTAAACATCTAGTATTTTATTATACTTAATTTCTCTTAAATTAAATGATAGTAAATATAAATTAAGGGTATTAGAAATGACCAAAACTATCACAGGACCACTATTATATGTAACATTACATTGAAAGCTCTCTAATATAAGCTAACAGATTAATAGTAGTAAATTACATAATTTTCTTCAAATTAATCTTATGTTTTATAATAATGTTAATTAAAGGTAATATGTGAAGGTAATAAAAGGTTTAAACCCTTTTTAAACCCTCCAGATTGGATATTATTGTTTATATTTCAATGAGGAGAAAACTGGGACACAGAGAAGTCTCACAGTAGATTGAAGCTTCAACCAAGACATATTCCTAATGCTCGCCCTATGAGATAGCATAACTGCTGCTCTTCTAGAAGTTTCCAGAATAAGCAAAGGAAACTAGAACTCGATCAATTTTCTATCAATTAACTAAATGTTGCAATCTTCTGTGTGTGTGTGTGTCTTTATTTGTCTTATAATTGAGGATGTATGTCACTTTTCCCAGATATGCTCCTTGCATAGAGCACTTTCCCAATTGGTATGAATTTTCATTTTGGCTTGGTTCAGGCCAGGTCAGAATGAAAAGCTTGAGATCTGAAAATGAAAATCAGTTGGATTGAGAGAAATTCTTAAGCTTCTCCAAAGGCAAATACATCTCTGCACCAAACCCTCTAATCTTATATATATTTGCTTCACCTTACCTGATTTCATATTGACCATGTCTATAAAAAAACTAAAAGCTAATTAATAAACAAATGTGTAATTTGATTTAGTGGTCATAACAATGGAATTTTTAAAATTATAACTCAAATGAACAACTATTGTTTTGTTTTGTGAATGTTTTTGGTTTGTTTGTTTTTATTATCTGATAACATTTCATCTGTTCACCTACAGATGATTCATATAATTCGATATAATTATAGATTTTTGGTGTTCTTGGAATGTCTTAAGTGGCTGACCATGTTACACATGATTCATTAAATATTTCTCTATAGGGCCTGTTAATGCAATAATTTAATTTACTTGGAGGCATAAAATTGTAATACTCTATGTGGATAAATTAGAAATAGAATTTCTGGGCATTTGAATTACAACATATTTTGCTATATATATTTTATCACATTGAATCTGTGTTCTTACAATATATAGCATTCAGTAGAAAACTGATAAGACAATATTTCCTATATTTGCAAACTTTAACATTTCAGTCATAGCATATGGTGCTATTTTTTTTTTCAGAACTGAAAATAATTTAAAATCATAGCATAGCCTTAGTCTTTTTTAATTTGTATATTAAAAGACATGTTTCCAAATTTACCTTCATGGATAAACTAATTGCTGAAATTATAAATTTGTTATAGAGAACTTTATAAATCTCACATAGGAAAGAGAGTTTTATGCATTCATGTTTTAAGATTGTTCTCTTGAATTAACTTTTAAACAAATCTGTGGGTTTGTGGTAGAAGGCTATTAATCTACACTTGCCCCCATATCTTACCCTTTATGCCAATTCAGTAAACTCCAACTGAAGTTGTAACATTTCTGAACACTTGCTAATATGCCAATTGAATCTATACTACATCAAGTAAAATTAGACAAGAGTTAAAACTGCTCCTGGGAAGCAACATGATGAAGAACAGACAAGACATTATTTTAAACAGATCAAGAATTATGAGTTTAAGGGCAAACCACTGACCTCTACATTAGAAAACAGTTTGTCAAGTACTTTCTAAGTTGACTGGGTTTTTTCCCCCTTTCTTTCTCTTTTTTCTTTTTTTTTTTTTTAGTCACTCTCTGCAGGAGGGTCGATTCACCCTGACACACACCACCACCCAGTATGAAATCACTGGCAAATTGGGTGGTCCAGACAAGTACTAGTCAGTGCAAATACAACTTAGCACCTTTTTACCTCCACACCATGCAGTCTCCATTTTTATGCTATGTTTTCATTGCACCAAGATTATGAACAAAAATGCCTATACATTTGGACGCTGCAGTTAAAAATTATTTGTCTTGGTACAAACTATTTGAAAAATATTGATCCTAAATTTGTTTTATTTACCATTGAATCTATCTTCACAGCTGAGCATAATGTCTGGCACTAGGGAAGAATTACGTATTTGTTGATTGAATGTTGATTAAACTGTTTCCTTGCATTTGAAAATGTTTCAAGGAAAAAAATATTTTTTGGTACAATGGCAATTATGTAGTTAACTGTAGTGGATATATAACTTAGGACATTATGCTCTCACATAATAGTTTGAGCAAAACAGCCACATAATGTACATTTTGAAAAGTCACCATTTGCTTCATTTGCTGTGTGTTGACAAGTGGAATAGAAAAGAAAGAATGGATGATATTATCTTCAAAGGTAAGTTTACTTCATGTATTCATAACGTTAGGATAAAGTTAACTTTTAATTGTCCATGTTAATGTAAGATATAAGAGAAATGTATACTACTGAAAACAAATGACAATGATGATTTATGTCACTCTTTAGAAAGCAGAAATATACACAAAGACATATAAACAAGCAAATGTTTAGCCAAACAATTACTGCACTTCATGATTTACTGGCTTGATTCTACAGCTTTTCCCTAAAACTGTCTGAAAAGAAAAATACTTAAAGCACTAGAGTTAGTCCACTAGCAAGGAATCTGAATTAGATCGTATTTCAACAACCAAGTAAACTGAACACGCAGGATGTTCCTGCAGCAGAGTCTGCTAGTCACTGACCCAAGATCCACTTCCTCTGCTAACATCTGCAGCTAACATCTAGGTTCGCTCTCCTTCTTTGCAGATAGGCGATATCTGCATGGCTAGATGCAGTTCCTGGAAAAAAACGTTTTAAAGATTGACAGAGTTGGCGTGCCCCTTTTGCTTCTTTCTTCTTATTCCTTCAAATTTCATCCTGTCCAGAATTTGAAGGTAAGACTTGAGGCTCTAGACAGCACCTTAAAAGTATGAGGATAGGAAACAAAATCTAAGAATGACAGAGCAAAATGCTGGATAAATCAGAATGAGTATTCATATTTTGACACTCCACGGCTGCCAGGTACTGCCAACCTCTGTTCCATTCGGACCTAGTTTTTCGACTCCGTATAATTACTTTCTGAATTCAATATCTAATTGATGCAGCCAGTTTATCCTAACTCCAACATGTCAAACATTAACTCTTTATTTTCTCCTTTTTTCTCATCTAAATAAACTCCTTATGTCATAACAATATTTTATCAACTATTTTTTTTTAACTCACTCAAACTTGGAGCACCCGAATTAACTGTGTCCTTTCTGTTTTCTGTATGTGTGTGTGTGTGTGTGTAGTCTGTGACTAAACTCTTGTCAATTCCTCTTTTAAAAGGTTTCTCAACTCCATTTAGAGCATAGCCTTGCTCACATCTTGATTTGGGACTCTATCCTTCAGAACTGTGGGATAAAAAATTTCTGTTATTTAAATCACCAAAATGGTGTTACTTTAATACAGCAGGACTAGGAAACTGATACACTCACTCACTCACTGGCCCATTAATGAATTGTGTTGAGCACCACTGACTGTAGGCATGAGAAATATTCAGATCTCTCGGTTAATGTAAAGCTAACAAAATGGCAAGCATTACTAAAATTCTTATGCCATACGTAATTCGAATACAAAGCAATACTTCAACTATAAGTCATGTATATGTGTTTGTACACACGTATAAAATATGTGTGTGTTTCTCTAACATTAGAAGACAAAAGAATCATTGCTTTCCTTTATAAATGAAATTTCTGAGCCAGACCTCAAGGTTTATTTCATAGCTTGGGGATGACAGGACAGAATTCTGCATATTTCCAACTACCCCGTGAAGTTCAGCTATGAGTAGGGGATCCACAAATTGTCAGAGATGAAGAACTTAAAGGACCACAAGTAACGTTAGTTAATTTACAAATATAAGTAAAATTTATTGCACATACCATAAATGCAAAAACAATACAATTAATCAAGTTTGACATTTATTTTCTAGGGATGTATACACAACAGAAAGTTGGTGAGAAGAAAAATTAGAATCTTAAGCTCAAGCTCCAGAGAAGTAAAAAATTCCAAATCTCTTCTCTTGCTGGGAAAGTTCACATTATAGTATAACTATTGTTGTTCTGACTAATTACTGCTGTCTATCTATGTCAGCAGGAATGCCATCCATAAAACTGCCAGAGAGAACACTGCCCTTCTATTCCACCGGAATTTGTAAAAAATGATCGGAGGCCAAAATTTAAGAAATCAACAGAAAACAGGCAAAGCAATCAGAAGACCAAATGTTTTGTTTTCCTGGCAAATAAATCAATAAGAAACACAATTTTCTTCATGTGTTTGTTCTTATACTATTTAGTAAAGTGCCAATGATGTCAAAGTAATAAACCAACTCACAGTCACAAAAGCCATTGAAAACAAACTCTTCAAATTTGTTTTAATTCTAGTCCATTCAAAAAGCATGATTTTCTGCCACTTTATTTTATTTTTGCAAAAGTCCTTATTTTATTTTTGCAAAAGTCCTATTACATTTTTCAATTGAATTCTAGTAAGCCAGCCAACATCTCACTGATATGTAGTGTATATTTTGGAATTTAAAGCATGAAGTCAGCAATGACTTGCTGGGGGTTAAGGAAAATAAGTTATTTCAGATTAAGACTCTAATTAGATAAAAATCACTAAGAAAATAAGTAATTTGGTAATGTCGGCTAAATTTACAAAAGCTCACATTCATCTTTAAGCCAAAGGTTGTGTGTATAATGGCAAGCTAAAATGAAAAATTGACTCGATTATTTAGACAATTCAAGTCTAAAATTGCTGCTATTTAGGAAGAGAATATTTAGTTAATGGGGTCATGATTTATGTAAATAAACTATTAACACTGACCAATTAACAATCTTTTCCATTGCACTGGAGATATATAGCACTATCTTAATTATTTTCATGGGAATATGTTAGAAGTCCCCTATATTAAACGAAGTCCACAAAAGGCTTCATAAATCAAGCAAAATAAAACTAAATAGCTCAGCGCATACCTTCTCTTTGTCCCTACTCGGGTAAAAGTAAACAGGACCCAACATAAGTAGAATTATGTTGAATTCTGAATATCTACCTTTACCTATATCTTTTCTTTAGCCTTGAAACAGCTTTATTTCTCTATACATTTCATAAAGTAAATTGTATGGCGTCTAATAAATGGTGGTTTTTCATGAAACTATTTTTTAAAAGCAATTTTAAAATGATAAAACTGAGTCTGAAAACAGAAATAGATTTAAAAATTACTGTTGAAAGAACTAAGACTTAATATTATCTGCTTTCTACTACTGAAGCACTAAAGACTTGCATGACATGGTCTCTCCCTACCTCACCTCCTTTACCTACCCCCTGCTCATCTATTAGGCTCCAACCAAAATGAACTTTCCAGTTTTTCTCAAACGGGTCAAGATCATTTTTCATTAGAGCTTTTACCCTAGTTCTCTTTTCCTAAAATATTGTTCTCCCTGATCTTTGCATGGCTGCCTCCTCTTCCCTCCCTTCATCCTCCTTCTTCCTCCAGTGTGCTACCCTTCTTCCTGTCTCTCTCCTTCTCCACTTCTCACCTCCCCTTGCTCCTTCCCCTTCTCCCCTCCTCATCACACTGACCTTCCCACTTCTCCTCTCCCCTTCCTGTGTTGCTCCATCTTTTCTTTCCCCGCTTTCTTCTCCTCCTTGGTCCTTCCTGTCCAACTCTGCCCCTTCCTGCGTCTTCTTCCTTCACCTGCCTTCTGCTCCTGGATCTTCTTCCCCAGGATATTCCAGTTGTTTACACATGACAAAATGGCAATGGCCAGTAAAAATGGTAATTTCTGGGCTCTTCCCAAAAAGTTATCTGAAAGGATGAAAATGTATTTTCTGGTTTATGTACCCAAAGATATGTTAGTATAAATTCATATTTTATAATCCTATACTTTATCACCTCTTACTGTTAACATTGGAAACTGTCTTTTTTGCTAACATGTATTCCTTATGTGTCAACTGTCTTACTTAGGGAAGCTGTCAGCCTAAAAACTGGGGAATTCACCAAGTTCAAGTTGAATTTTTCTATTTCAGCCACCAGGAAGATTACGTCTTAAATAGAGTAGCTAATAAATGTCTTATTTATATATTATACAAAAATTTCAGTATTCATAAAACTTCTGTAGTGGATGTTGCAAAAGTACTCTACCAATTGCATGAGTCCAATGAGATAGACCACTTTTTCAACCAGTTAGTAAAAGCATATTTATCTCCCACAGATAAGCAGCAAGGACAAACCAAGGCTTAGGATCCATGCCAAGCTAGTCCCCTAACACTCAGCAAAGCTGCTGAGGCCAAATGAAGTCTCATCTGTGCATGTCCCACATTGCATCACAGCTGAGAGACCCTGAAAGCACTCCAAACTGGGTTTATATACCCTGGGCACCAAGTGGCTGACAGAGCTCAAGCTTCATAGAACATCCTGTTCTGGGAGAGGCAATAAAACAGCCCAGATTGTTCAGGACATTTCTTCTTTGTCTCAGGATGTTGCATTCAAAGTACATTCTATCTGAGAATTACAAGGAAGAAGGGGAATAGTTGAGTTAGCCAAGATCATCTGAGACCTGTCCTCCTGCAGATGTTGTTAGTGCATTGTCCATATGCAGTTGATCCTCATCACACCAGTGCACGGTAGCCTAACTTCCCACCATCATCATCTGTACCTTCTTCCATAAGAGTTTTGTGCAGCCACCAATGCTGGTTCTGCCCATGACTGCAACAGTGTGAGGGTGCTAGGGACTTCATCTCCACCAACCCAAGATGGGTTGGGCATTCCTCAACCAATGACTGCTGGGGTTTGGAATATAAATACTTAGCTCTCTTATGTCTCTGGTGGCATAATCTGAGTTGCTTGTTGTACACTGGTTACCTGAATATCCTAAAGAGATTAATCTTTAGATGCCCACAAAGGGAAGTAGAAGATAATTTGTAAATAGTAGTATATTATCAGAAATCCTATTTTTTCCATGTTCTCCAGGTAGTTTCCTTCCTTCCTTCCCTTCCCCATCCCTCCCTCCTTCCCTCCCTCCCTTCCTTCTTTCCTCCCTTCCTCTCCCTTCTTTCTTTTCTTTTCATTCTCTCTCCCACCTTCTCCCTCCCTTCCTTCTCCCCTCCAACCCCATTTTCTTTCTTCTTTTTTTCTAATTCAGTTTCTGGACAGAGATATGTTTTCCAGATGTATCACACTCTTGTGTCTTCTTTGTGTATGTGTACATGTGTAATCAAGAGCAGATAGCGGTTACAATTAAATTTTTAGTTGCAAATATTCTCCTCCCTAGTGCTAATTGATTGCACAGAAAGAAAATTACACCCATGTAATGCTTGTTTGTTCCATTGCGTTACTGGCTATTGAGACGATACAGAAAAGGAAAAATTACCTTTTAACAAATAGCACAGCATACTTTGAGAGCTTTACTCATGTTTGTGCTGCCTGAAATGTGGCGTGATCTTAATTACTATAAAAGAGTTTTGATCAAAGAATAAAAACATATGCATTAAATAAGCATAAAGGAAATTTTTTAAAAGAAAATGCATGAAGAAAAGCATTATGCTGCTCTGTTACTGCCTTAATAAGTGCACACACATGCATATGCACATACCCAGAGCATTGGTTTAGCAGTACTTAACAGTTCCCAATAGATACCAGATGGAGACAAATGTCATTTTTCTGTATGTTTATATATTTTTGAATTTTATTTGCCTAGTTTTTAAGTCTTTTACTTATTTCTTAATCTTTGCCTTAATCAGTGCTCTGTTAAGATAAATGAATTAAGCAAATGCCATTTTAAAATGAGCATGAAATCTAAAATGTGACTTTATTCCAAAAGTGAATTGATGAGCTTGCTTTTCAAAGAGAACCAGTCAAATCAGAATTCATCATTTACCTCTACAGCTAGCTCTTCTTTCTGATTTTCTTAGTTCTGTTGACATTTTAGTCTATCAATCACTCAAGTCATTCTACTGCATTTTTAAATTTGTACTATTTTTTATTGCTATATTATTATTTTTATTGTTTTTTCCCCCAAATATTTTTGATCCATGGTTGGTTGAATCCATGGATGGGAACCCTGTGGATATGGAGGGTCAAGTATATATTCAATTAGCATAACTAGGTATAATGGCCACTTGATACTTTAGGCTAAAATAAATGTTAAATATGTGAGTATTTAGCTTTCATAAATTCTATAGTAGAAACATGCAAAGGGAGGAGGTTAGGATAGGGGCTGAGTATGTCAACAAATAATATCTCTGGTGTGTTGGGAAAACTATACCCTATTTGGACAGCCAAAACTTCTCAAAAGGAGCATGGAAGATGATGAATCAACAGAAAATGGAGAGTCATTACAGGATACACTTGGATTTTTAATTTTGTTCTGTAATATGTAGAGTCTAACCATCCCTCAGTCAAATTGAGCCCAAGCTGAAAGTAGTGAACCCATAGATGCAATGCACATTCTAATGAAATCAGACTCTATGGGAAAGGGTCAGACAAAACAAAATATAAGAGTCTATCAGGAAGAATAAATGGCATGTATTATGTTTAAGGTCATGTTTATGTTAATTAGCTCGATTTAATTATTCCACATTGTATACATAGGGCGTCACTGTATAGTTCATAATTATATATGATGATAATTTGTCCCAAATATGGGCATCTAAATATAAAAGCCAAAGGGGACAGAAATAGCCTCAAAACAGGAGTGTGAGGTTAGGAATCTCAGAACCAGAGTAGTTTTTGCAAGAGTAGTCCGTTTGACTAAATGGAGTTAAGCCAGAGAATTACCTACACTTTGCATGGAGCTTTATATTTCACCCTAAGGGATAAATGAGGATGGCTCAGATGACTAGAAACATCCAAAAAATAGGGCACATTTGGGGATCAATTAAAGGATTTAAAGCTAAATGATCAGACATATTTTAGAATTATCATGATAACTACAACACAAAGATTGGTTTGGAAGAAAAGAATATCCAAGAGAAGTAAAGCAGTTCAGAAACCGCAGTAATGGTCCATGTAAGCATTGTCCCCAATCCATCTAATTGACTGCATTTTAAATCTTCAAAAGATAATTACTTTGTTTGTTCTTCTATCATATAATGCATAAGCTTGTAACATGTAAATAGGGATTATGCCTTGTTTAGATTTTTAGTTTTATTAATTTGTTTATTTTTTCAACATTTGAGTACCTACTGTGTGCTAATCCCTGTTGTAGGTGCTGGGGAGATAAAAATAAACAAAAGAGTACTTTTATTTTTCTGTTAGTGTTTTTTCATGTTTTAGTGAGAAAGAGTTAATAATAAACACTTGTAAGTAACCATATGCTACATCATTTTGGAATACTATATAAAGAAAATTCAAGTTGGGTTAGGAAAACGAGAAATAATGGAGAAGCAACTATTTTATATTAGGATATTAAGGGAAAATCTCACTGATAATATGAAACATGAAGGAAGTGAGGGAGTGAGGATGGATTCATGCAGAGAAAACAAGTGCAACAGCTTATGTGGTAATGCATGTGCAATGTTTTCAATTACAAATAAGGAAGCCAGTGCAAATGGCCCATAATGAGTGATAGAACAGTAGTAAGTTATGGTATCAAACAGCAGTTATGAGCCAAATCATGGAGAGATTTGTAGGCAATGATAAGAAGGTTGCTAGCAGGCTTGGAAATCATGTGATAATATTTAGCAGAAAGAGGACATGATTAGACTTAGGTTATTTAGTATATGGGTTCACTCTGGCTGCTGTGTCGAAAAATAATCTGTAATGGAACAAACAATGGAGCAAAGAGACCAGTAAGGGAGGGTGCTGCAATAGACATAGATGATGGGATTCCAGATATATTTTAAAAACAGACCTACAAAGAAGAACTGGTGCCTATTTTGCCGAAATTATTCAAACTTACATCCTTTTGTACCTGGGTATTTTTTCCGGGTTGGACTTGGAAGAAGTTTTTAAATACATCTTGTGGATGAAAGCCACAGGGGGAGATATCTCTAGGGACAGAGTCTTATACCTAAGTGGAATAGAAGATATAAGTGAGTAAATCATTGATTTTGTGTTTTGAATAAACTTTGAAGTCAACATTTCAGAGAACCTTGGTTTTTTTTTTTTTTTTTGAACAATCTTTCTGACCTTCTGGAGTTCCTCACTTTCCCCAAATAACTCTAGGGAGGAGGAGGTCTCTATGCCATGAAGCCATTCATTCTTTTATGGTATCATTTCAGGTATTCTAGTGGAGGATTTCTGTTTTCTCTCATCTCTTCATTGAGCTTTATTTTTTTTAAAATAGTGAAAATAATATTTAAATTCTATGGTAAAATCCAAGACATACAATAAGAAAACTCCAGAAGATGGAGAGATACATTGTCAGTTCCTCCTTCAAAGAAAACAGGAGGCTGGAGGAGGTGGAGCAGTATGCCCTAGATGGACATGAAGGCCACTGACAGAATAGGGTAGGGCTTTCAGCAGGGTTGGCATACTTTTGGCATGAAGGGCCAGAGAGAAAATACTTTAGGCTTTATGGACCATATGGTCTCTGTTACCACTGCTCAACTCTGGTGTTGTAGTGTGAAAACTTCAATAGGTAATACATAAATGAACAAATGTGGCTGAGTTCTAATAAAATTTTATTTATGGAAACTTGAATTTCATATAATTTTCACATGTCATGAAATATTATTATTCTTTTGTCTGCTTTTCAACCATTTAAAAATGTTGAAACTATTGTTAACTTTCAGGCTGAACAAAAGAAGGCAGCAAACATCCCTGATGGCAATTTTGCCTAAAATTGGCTTGGCCACTAGGTCAGTGTGTTGATAATGTGTCATCAGGCATTACACCAGGGCACGTGTTAAGTGCAGAATCTTGCACTTTGGAAATCAGTATGTTTTACAAGTCGTTCAGATAAATCATAAGAACAATAAAGTTTTAAAACTATATATGTGGTATTTGGGTAGTCCTTTCTCTGATTTCTTCCTTTTTGCTTGTGAGAAGAAAATCGAATGGCAGACATGGTTTTAATTTTAAAGCCTGAAACAAGACTACACACAAACACATATGGACATATATTTTCACATTTATGTCTGCATAATATTCTAGGTGCACAAAAGAAATAAAATATATATAAAATATACTTATAAACATATATACATGTGTATAAGCATCTCACATTTATATATTACTATACAAACATATGTAAATACGGATGCCTGGTGCATGCCCACGCACCAGTACATGTACAAAATCTTGTTTGGCAGCTCTTTGTTACAGTGATGAAAATTCTCAAATGCTCACTTGAGAACAATAGCTGCTTCTATACCATGCACATGTTTTGACATAGGATGAAGTAGAAATTATCATATGACATTCTCACATTTGCTGAAGGTGGAGGTAGGGGAAGCAAAAATTATTCCTTTCAGGCTTTAAGCCTCATTAATATGTGTTGATGAAGTCCTTCATCTTATCAAAGCAGTACCTTCTTTTAAAGATGGTTGCTTTGAGTAAAAAGGTTTAAAATATGAGTACAAAGTAAAAGTCCTTAAAATATCTAAATGAACAAATTCAAATATTATCAAGAGAAAATATTACTCTCTAATGGAGTTTATAGAGCTCTGATTAAAATCATTTTCAGATCAAGGACAAAACCATTTAATTTTCTTCTTTTACTGCAATTCTTTTATTTTAGCATACTTATTCATTGCTTTAATTTGTACAGTTTAGCTTTAAACTTGACTTTCCCTTTCCCGTTTAGAGAGGTGTTCCCAAACACAATAGTGATTCTTGCTGGTAATGTTGCTCATTAGGAACATTTCCAGCAAAAGAGGTGAATGGTTCAGCAAATATCTCTTCATTTTCAGCATGGCAAATAATATGTCAAGACAACACCCTAGCGAATTGTTTAATTGTATGTCAGGTTTAGGTGACAAAACTTGGATATGACATGACAAAAGGGCTTAGGAAGAGTTATCCATCTTCCTTACCCTTAGAGCAACAGAGTCTTCAGTAAAGATGTCTGTTGAGTCTTTATTTCTTAAGGCATATAGAATCAGACTTCTTACCCTTCAATTAGTAATGGATGAACTTCAAAAAGGTAAGGTTTTCATTTTCATTTTTGCTATTGCTGGTAGGTTTTAGATACTTGGAGGGTTTAATGGATTCCATCCCCTCCTCTTCTCTGTTTCTTTTCGTTCATACCCTTAGGATGACTCCTATTAGTTACAACGTCTTTGGTTTCCTTTCCTTATTTGCATGCATTTAATTATTTTTGAGGTGTTGGTCAGGAGAGAAAGAATAGAAAATCTCTTTGATGAAACGATTTTTCATTCTTTTTTTTTTTTAAATAATGTTCACTTTTTAGAGCTGTTGAATGAGTTCATTTGAGATGCAACTTGGCCCATCATCACTTGCAAACCAGCCGTTTCCAAGCTCAGTTTTCCTATAATTTTCACCAGAAAAATGATGTGTGTTAGATTAAAGAGTGTCTATCTCCATAATCCTATTTTTATTTTAATATTTGGTGAATTTTTGGATTCTCTTTCAGAGATCCTAAACTGATTTTTTTTTCAAACTGGAGGTTGAGATTTCCAAATTATTCTTCTTACAGGCACATCTGGAGATCTGAACTGTGGTAATGGATATAGCTACTGTAAATAATCACTTAGAATCTCTTACTCCATATGTATTTGTGCTCCTATTTCTACTTTATGCAAAATGAGACAAAGCCTTATTTTCACTTGAACCTTAATCTAACCCTAATCACCCCCCATAGTAAATCAATCATCCTTTCATCCATCCATCTTTTCTTCCATCCATCCATCTGTCCAATCTGTTTTACTAGATATCTACTCTATGCTTAACACTTTGCTAGTTGCTGGAGAAATAAAGGTGGGGAAGAAAAGATAAAAGTTCCTGCCTCAGGGAACTTATTATAGTCTAGTGGAGAGTAAGATTTCTTTCAATTACACAAATAGTTGTATATTTTCAATGGAGGAAATGTACATGATAGCATGAAAAGTTGACCTAGTTGGGAGAGGCAAGGACGCCTACCCTGAGAAAATAATGACAGTGCTGAGAAATGGAAAAGGAGGAGAAGGAGTGTTAACCAGAAAAAGAAGGGATGAAAGAGTAGAAACCGGACAGGCAACAAAAGTACCTTCTCCCCCAACTTTCACATGAAAACAAAAACATATTAACTTTATATTGTGTATGATGAGGACTTTATATGCTGTTATAATCATACAGCAATTCTAATTTCTACATTGTCTACAGATTATAAGCAGCTAATGAGACGAGCTTTGTCATCTTCAGCAAATGCCAATCTTCTGCAAGTGGTAATCAATAAATATTTATAAGTGATGATAATTATGTCAATACTTGGTTAAGATCCTAATCACAAGTAGAATAGAGCAGAGAGAAAGTGACTGTCTTCCACAGTACATTAACCACAATTCTGAAATTCATAAAGCTCTAAAAATTAAAAACAAAGTTATAATTCAGTTAATAATGGAAATTTTTTTTGGTAAAACTTGAACTGCACTGATATGAGACTATGATTTTTATTTAGCTCAACTAAAGCAGGCTTTTAGATAGTTTATGGCAAAGATATGAATATGTTTGTCGTGAGGTGCTGGTGAGGATGGTATTCCCTCTTCTTCTTTTCTTTTTGTTCATATCCTCAAGATACATTATCCTTCTAAAATCTTCAAAATTCTGTATTAAAAAAATTGGCTCTAGGCATTTCGGATATGGATTATTGTTTCCTCTGTCTTTTTGGTGTCTTATTTTTTAATATTTTTTAATAATTATGTGCTGCTTGTATGTCCATGTTCAGAGACATGGGCCTGGAGTGGTGGGGGTGGTGAAAAGGAGGGTCTCTGATGAGGACCATGAGTTTTTGAAGACAGTGTGATCTAATAAAACAACTGAGCTTTGATTTCCTTAGAAAAAGCTTGCCTCTTCATGAAACATTTACAGATAAACTTCTATTTCTACTCCCACCTATCAGTTTTTTTTACATGTAAATTATCTATAGGAGATATGTTTGACTGCTTTAATTCATAAACAGTTAGGTAAAAACGTTTCTAGATCAAATGTTACATTATGTCTCACCAACTTCTGTTGTTCTTGTCATGGAAGAGTCGTGAAGTGGCATGTCTAAGATGCTGAGTAGGATTTGTACTTTTCCAGTGACCAGGAGGAGTGGGAAAGGTTGGGGCTGAGAAGGCTGGACAATGAGCTTCAGAGGAGAATGGGTGGCAGCCTAGATTTTCAGCATGTCAAGGCTGACTTCTTGGCAAAGACCTCCTTTTGCTGGAGGTAGGGTAGATTGAGTATTAGGAAAAAGTTTTATTGACTAGGGACCGTGCCTAACAACAGGCAACTTTCTTGGCCACAATTCTGATTTCCCAGTATGAATCCACATGGCAGTATAGAATCCTATTCTCTAAGAACTGTAATAAATCTTAGTATTCATCAAATCAAACATCTCCTTCCTCACCATTGGGGGCCCCTTTACAAATTTGATGAGAACTCTTTTTTTCCAAGAAAACTGCACATTCCCACAATATTTCACAGGACTTTTTCTTTTTCTATCTATCTTTCTTCTGTTTTTTAGTTTTCATAGAGTGGGTGAAAGGGGTCCTTAGCACACTAAGAAAGGGCCCTTGAGAGGGTGCACTGGATATAGTCCATTTGCATTTAGGAAAAGGGAGGTCCCTAGAGGTGACCATATATCCTCAAGACCACACAATAAGTTTATAGAGAGCTTGGCTTAAAACCCAAATCAAGCCCCCTCTACCTCAGTGTTCTTTTCATAATGTCGGGCTAATGTTTCCTCAGTAGATTTATTTTTTTTTAGTTTTTAAGGAAAGAGAATCCTTAGCTTCTCTCAGCGCTTTTAAATCCTAGAAGGGCATTTGGCAGGAAGATCTAGAGATGTGAATTTCCCACTATTTTTCCCTCTTCCATTTTAGTTGCTTTAAAAAATCTATATAGCCAAACTTTCTTCGCACATGTCCAGGGCTTGCCAGGGATGTGACCATTCACCGCCTGCTGACCCTTCTCCAGTTAGTGTTTTGCATTGTGGACGCTTCCTGCTGAGCCGGAAAGGAAGGAGCACATGTGAGCAGTTGTCCTTTGTTCTGCTCTTGGCTTCTCGCTCTGGCCATGTGTTCTAGGAAGGACTTCCAATTAGAACGCCTGAAAGAAAAGAGCAGATTGGAGATGTGATGTCCTCCTCCACCGCCAGCAGGACTGGGGGTGGCATAATACGCTGCCCAAAATCTCACTGGGAAGACTTGCTTCCAAGGAAAGAAAATGCAGCATTTCAGCCTGCAGGCAAAGAATAGGAGAAATGGAAAATGTGACATATCTGGAGCAGGGTTCTGCCTAGATTGATAGATGTATCCATATCCTTATAATAAAATTAACATAGACGCTGGCATGGATGCGGAGAGAAAGGAAAACTTATACACTGGTGATGGGACTGCCAACTAGTTTGACGTCTATGGAAAATAGTATGGGAGATTCCTCAAAGAGCTAGAAGTAGACCTACTGTTTGATCCAGCAATCCTACTACTGGGTATTTATCCAAAGGAAAAAAAAGTCATTTTATCAAAAAGACACTTGCACTAGAATGTTCACTGCAGTGCAACTCACAATCCCAAACAAGTGAAATCAACCCAAGTGCCCATCAATTCATGAGTGGATTAATAAAATGTGGCATATGTAAACCATGGAGTACTACTCAACCATAAAAATAATCAATTAATACCTTTTGCAACAATCTGAATGAAACTGAAGACCATTCTCCAAAGTGAAGTATGTCAAGAATGAAAAAACAAACGCCGCCTGTACTCACTATTAAATTGGAACTAACAGATCAGCACTCATGTGCACAGATGGAAGTAAAACTCAATGGAAATCAAACAAGTGGGAAGGGGGAGAAGGGGATGGATGAAATCATACAGTGTGTACTATCTGGGTGATGGACACACTTATAACTTTGACTCAAGCAGTACAAAAGCAATCCATGTAATCAAAACATTTGTACCCCCATAATATTCTGAAATAAAAGAAATTAATATGTCCTGGAGCTGAATATAATCTTTTGTAATTGTTGCAGATGTTTCATGCTATGTCTCTGATTTCTAAGATACTGAAACCTTATTTACTTTTGTTATACTCACCAGAGATACTGTACATTTAATACATGCAGCTGTAGGCAACAATCGAAGTACCATAAATGCAGGGATTTAAGCTTCGGTTCACTGCTGTATCCCAGTGTCAGTCTGGAACTTAGCACATAGTGAATGCCAGGGCAATATTTACAATATTTACCTACCAGTTTGGCATGGGCAACAAACAGTAAGAAAGGTATAAGCAATCACTGTGCTGGCATGAACACCTGTCTTGGTAAGCACTTAGTAAATGTTGGTTGAATGACTTAGTAAAAGAGGTTTTTTTCCCATATAGGTGTGAATATATAGTTTCAAATTGAATTCTGACAGTTTATACATTTAACACAGGTGTTGTGCAATTCACACACATACTACAATGTGTATATAAACATATCTATTTGTACATGAAGAATGATCAGCCAAACAATCAAATAAAACAACTTACCTTTATGTTGTGGTTATTGTTTCTCTGAGCTTCAAAGACTAAATCAAATGATATTCCTTGAATTGGCATGGATACAGTGTGTGTAACTCCAGACTTTAGTTATTCTACTGGCTATTATTTCTATCCTGGAAAACAGTTTCATTCACCTTGACCCATAAGGGGGTATATTGATAAAATATGACTGGATTACAATCATATTGCAATTGGTAATATGTTCCCCAAATCTTAAGCATATGTTTATGAGTATTTGGCTGAGTAATTGCTCTTCTAAAATTTTATTCTAAAGAAATGTTTAAAATAATTTTATAAATGTGCAAAATTGTATATATAGTGATATTTATCTCATTGTTAATAAAAGTAAAAAACTGGGATCTGCTTAAAAGTCTAATAACAGGAGATTGGTAAAGTGCATTATATTGCATCCATACAAGTTTATCCTGTGCAGCCCTGATAAGTGTTCACGAGGCACCTGGATTGACAGGACCTTGTACATTATGATAACACACAAAGATGATGCAGACTGATATTTACTCAGCAAACTGCTGTAACAAAAGTGATGTCTCGATACCAAAAGAATACATTCAGTTCAGAATGTATTAAGGAGAAAAAGAAAAAAAAGCACAAAGCAGTGTTTATAATCTTTCCTTTTTTATTAAAAAAAATACATACCTATATGTAATACATTGAGAGTTAAAAGAGATCAGATAGGGCTAAAAATAGAGAATAGAGTATGGAAACCTCCATAGTATCTATAAGACGGATAGATAAGATATAGTATAGAGGTATTTATATACCTTTCTATAAATACAGAGGTAAGAAAAATCTGAAGAAATATTAATATATGTCAATATGTTAATGGTGGTAATTTATTAGGAGTTAAGGTAATAATTTTTCTTTCTCTTTTTATATCTTTGTTAATATGTATCTTCTAACTTTTCTACAATTGTCATGCATTTCTTGTGAAGTTGAAGACAAATAAAAATAAATGGATAAAAAGTAGTACCCTGGGGCATTTGTAGGAGCCAGCAGTCCTGCCCAAGGGAAATGGCATGGACCAGCGATGTGCCCAATTTGTTTCCTTGGTCCTTTCTGTGTGGCCCTGGACAAATCAGTTAACTTCATTTTTATCCACCCATTGAATAGCATGAGTAACTCCTGCCTTGCAGGGTGTTCTTAAGAATTTGAGATGCTCTGTAGAAAGGTTCTCACAAGCTACCCAGAACATGATAGACTCTAGGTCGATTGGTATTTATTATTACTGTTGTTGAGAGGCTAATCCTTTTAAATTTGAAAGTCATTAACCTTTTGTTTTTCTCTTTAAGATCCATCTCCATGTACTCAGATCAAAAACCTGTCAATTAGGTAACCCAGTGTTGTCATGAGTGGTAGCCGCACAATGATAGTCTTGAGTAAGGACCACCTTATAATGAAAAGGAGCTCAGTTCTGGAACAGGTAGGAGCTGGTTTCAGTTTCAGATTTTGAATTTCCATCCCTAGGTTAGGAGTATAGCCATATCTGGTCAATTGGAGTATACCGTAGTTTGAGGATACCAACCCTTCTTTGACACAAATATATATATGTACATATTACAGAGCACAGATCAATGGCTTTGTAAACCAACAGCTGGTTTGTGGGTTTATCTTTTACTTTAAGACCAAAATGATTATTAAATGCACAGATATAAACATAGACACATGTGTGCATACACATGTACACATACACTCATACGCATAGACACACAGCTGCTTCCACCAGTCCCTACTTTCTACCCCATCACTAGGAGAACTGAGTGATAAAAGGGCATTTTGCCTTCATCTTCTCTTTCCATCCTTTGCCACATTTCCTTGCCTACTGGGAATCAGAGTAATAATCTAAGATTACCTTCTGGGGACTGAGCACATAATCCAGGGAGAAGAACTAATGTCCAGGAGTAGTCCTGTGGGTATGAACTTGAAGTTGTTTTAACAAAGGTGTTGAAGGTGTTGTTTTGGGGGTGGCAGGGAGGAAGGAGGGCCCTCAGCCATCCTCAGTTTCCCCTCGTTCCCAAGTGGCCAGTTCCATCCTGGTGAGATCAGACTGTTTCTGGTCTGCTGCTACGGAACATAATTGGTGTCAATGCCAAATCCTCAGCCACTACCTTTCTTTACTTACATCTGGTTAAACTAACCAACGTAATTAAAATATAAAAGAGCAAAGAGCTCTCTAAATTAGTTTTACTAGATTACAATCATATTGCAATTGGTAATATGTTCCCCAAATCTTAGGCATATGTTTACGAGTATTTGGCTGAGTAATTGCTCCTCCAAAATTTTATTCTAAAGAAATGTTTCAAATAATTTTATAAACATGAAAGATTGTATATATTATGTAGATTGGAGCAACTAATTACAATTAATACAGCTTTTTAAAGCTGTGTCTGTAAAGATAGGTTAATACCAAAGGGGGACAGTAGAATCTTTAGGCACAGTGAATTTATTTCTGTACTGGAACTTAATACTCTAACACACACCTGTTTTTAATCTATTTTTATGGCATTACTGTTAAAAGATAAGTATCATTTGAGGAAATGACTCTATCATTGTTTAGATGTTCTCATAAAAAGCTTTTCTGCTTTACAACTTATATGTTTTGCTTCTGGAAAAAAATAGTAATACCTCAGGACAGGTAAGGCTGGAATTCTTGAAATTATTCTAAATACTTTTGGGGCAGGGTTTTTGTAATTGAGTCAGGAGGCAAATTTTTTTTTATATGCATGAACTAATATGGGGAAATATAGTTGTATTACAGAAAATACAATTAAATATCTTTTCCTTACCAAATTTTTGATAAGCAGGCCTAAGTCTCAACAACATTGGTAAGTAGTTAAAGCTTACATTTAATGAATAAGTCTATCTATCTAAACCCTGTGTCTTTATCCCTGGTGTTGCTGGCTTTGCCACAAAATCCCAACATGTGTTCCATTTCCAGTTGGTCTAGTTCTATGCTAATTAAGCTAACTCCCCATGGCAAGCTATTCCTTAGCACCAGGGGAATTTCCTTAGGAGGAGCATGGAATAAGGAATCAGAGGCTTGGGTTCAAGGCTCAACTCAGCCACTTGCCAACTATGGAGCCATTGAAAAATAAATTATGCTTTCTGAATCTGAACTTCTCATCTTAACATGCATCTTAATATAATTCCTCATCTTACGCAATATAGGTGTATTATAATGCTTGTGTCAGAGGATCGTTGTGAAGAATATTTTTGATGGCATCTCAAAACAGTAGAGCATTATATAATGTAAGCCTTGATTATAATTTGGTAAAGATCAGCCATTTGCATAGGTTACACAGTTAACCTGCTCAATGATGTAGCTAATTAAATCAATGTAGATAGCCAGTCATGTAATCAAGTCCTCAAAAATAACCCAGCATTGGGTAGTTGAGAGATCTTCTGGATGAAATTCATTTTACCCTTCTAGGTCACAGTTTCCTCATTTGAGAAAAGAAATCATTTTATCTGAAGACTTAAATAGTTCTCCAGGCCTGAGTTCTATGATAATAAAGGCTACCTTTTAAAAAAGTTATTATCTAAGTTGTTTTAAAACAAGATATTTTTCATGGCTTTAATTCCTGTCATTTGATCTTTTTTCAATAGAAAGAGAAGCTGCCACTGAGATCTGCTATGTTGGCATCACAGTATCCAAAGATAGTCAATAACAGATAAATACAAAATGGAAACAAAAAGGTCAGAGTGTCCTTTGAGAATCTGGCAAACAGCATGGTGCCAACCAGTTTTCAATCACAGGCCAGTCTGGAGGTTCAGATGCAGTTGGTTTCATATAACTCCCTGGGAGACGGGTACCAACCCCAGTTTCCTAACAATTCCTCCTGCCATACAGGGTTTCATGCCTAACACTGGGGTGGCAAGCCAGTTTTACTAATTGACTCTGGGGTATAACTAGACTTCTAGTCCCTCAGTGGCTTTGGTGTTACAACACAGCCCCACTGTGTGACCATGGAATTTCCACATTGCTACTACATGATCAAGCAGAGCAGCCAAAAATCAGTTCAGAAAAATATGTCAATGAATGAGTCTGACGGGTACTCAATGCAAACTGTCCTCATATGCTCCCAGTAAAATGCTACGAATATGATGAATGACTAAACAGTTCTGTAAAACGAGGAGCTGGATAGTGTAACAAAAATTTACCCAGCACTTACTACACTCCAGGAACTCTCCTCTATTTCACATGCATCATTTGATTTGTCCTCTCAACATCTGTCTAAGGAAAGCACAATTAACCCCATTCTAATCAACAGATGAAGGAACTGAGGCATGGAGAAGTTAGGTAACTTGCCCAAAACCACATGTACGCAGGAAACTTTCTCCAGCATGAGCAAAGTGGCAGAATAGTAGCTAATTGCAGACAGGTACCAAAGCACAAATTTAATTGTGTCCATGATTATGATGTGCTGAGCTGTACACAGTATTTTCACCGCTAGCTGCATGCCTGTGTGAACCATAACACCTTTAGTATCATTAAATTGATACCATTTAATCCCTGCACAGATTATTTCTTCATAGCATGTGTTCCATGTTCTAGATTTCAGCTGGCACCTCAAATCTATTTTTTTCTCTTACACAAGAAATCATAGTGACCATTTCACTGTTAAGTTCATTCCTAAGGGGGATGATAAAGGATGATTGATTCTTTGATTGATTCTTTCAGTTCCATGACCTTTGGTACTATTTCAAATTTTAATGCATATTGAACAAAAATTGATTATAGCATACTTTGATAATTCAACTAATTTGTGTGTGTTTGGGGGCAGAGAGAGAGAGAGAGAGGAAGAATGTGTAAGTGTAAGCATGCATGTACCTATAGACCATGAGGTTATTTAAGGGGAGAGTATGCTTGAAAAAAAATGCAAAGACCAAATAGAATAAATAGATTTCCAAGAATGTTTCAAGTTATATTCAGATTGCTATTTATTGCAGAAAAGTGGGACAGTCTTGCCTTATTTTCAGCACTTCTATGCAGAGCAGAGAATGACTAACACCAGAGCTAAATCATAGCAGTTATCTTATGTCATGCAAAATGATGTCAATACAGCTTGAAGCAGATATATTTGAATGGGATCTAATCCTTAAGGTGACAATAGTTGAGATACCATCTAAGGGAAAAGTTGAACAAATTCCATATTTTACCTCTCTGAAGTATTGTTTCAAGCTTTACCAAAAGCTTTATGAAAAGTTACTTAAATTCTCTTCATTAGAATCGATATTCACCTTGGTAGGAATTAGAATCTAAGTTTAGAATGGAAAAAAACCTTAATGGAAGCCATTTGGTGTTGATACTGTTGGGGGTAGGACTATTTGCCACAGTTATGCATTATTCCAGGAGGCAGACTCCCCCCTTTGTCAGCATGACTGTCATTGCACAATTCTAGGGATGCCACTTACGTAGACTGTGTCTTCTTCAATGACACAATGTGTCAGCTTGGGCAGGGTATGGAGTGGGTGAGATCAGAAAAAAGGACTATAGCAAAATGGAAAAATAATCATGGTGACATTTTAAATTAAAATGCAAATTACAAAAATTTACCCATAACATTTACCTATAAAATTGGGCAATAGGTAAAAATTGAATGTCCATTTGATCAAGGACTAGACAATGCCATACAAATGAAAATATTGATTTGATTAGATGATGGGATTGTGGACAGTTTTGTCTTATATGTATCTTCTTGTTTTAATATTGTGACTTAAGTAAAATATTATCTTTTTAAAACAGCCACAGCCACCAAGTGACTCTGCATACTTATTTAGATGAAATGCACACTTGCATTTTCTACTCAAAAGAAAAATCATGCAGTCAGGCTCCATCATTTGATAGTGGGGGAAATGGGGCCCAAAGCACTGAGACCACTAGGGCAGGTGCACCCAAGCAGTGGCAGAGTGGGATTTGAACTCATAGGTTTCCTCCCCTACATCTAAGTAGCTTCCTACCATCTCTCACCCTTGACAATTCTTCTCTTTTCTTACTCATCATTCATATTCTGATGATTTCTGTAATAGGCTGAATCATGGCCACCCTAATTTATCAGGTCCTAATCCCTGGAATCTGTAACTTTTAATTTGTTTGGAAAAAGAGTCTTTGTAGATGTGATTAAATTAAGGATGAGATGAGAAGGTTATCCTGGATTATCTGGGTGGGCCCTAAATTTCATCACAAGTGTCCTTATGAGAAAAGGTAGGGGCAGATGTAGAGATGGAGGCAGAGATTGCAGTGATGTGGCCAAAACATGCCAAGAAACTCTACTAATCATCAGAAGCTGAAAGAGGACAGGAATGGATTCTCCCCTAGACAATGTGGAGGGAGCAAACCTCTAAAGACACCTTGATTTCTAGCCTCCAGAACTATGACAGAATAAATTTCTATTATTTTAAGCTACCCAGTTGGTGATCATTTGTAACAGCAGCCATGGGAAACTAATTGCTCTAATGCTGACCTCTAAGTTGAATTTCTACCTTGTGGGTTCCTCCATTTCAATTCCTAAATCCCCACTAGTTGTCTTCTCCCCTCCCCTAAATATACTTCCTAGTTCAGGTAATTATTCACCAATTCTTAACCACACTGGGTTTTATCTCTTTTCTCTCATTCCCAAGATATGTTTAGTTCCCAAACCATGGTGGTGATATCTTGAAAACATTTCTGAATCATCACCGACTCCCCGTTGCTGGCTCTGCTAGTCTAAGTAAGGTCCTTATCACCTCTGTTTCCACTTAGATTTCTGCAGTACTCTGTACCTCATTCTCTAACTTGCTTTCTACTCTACCAGCAGAATCATCTTTCTACAATGGCAAAGTTAATAAATATCCCCATGATTGAAGACTGCTATAGAGCCAAGTTCAATGTTACAGCATCATTGAAGCAGAGACCAAGTGCAAGCTCTGGAGACGTGACCACCTGGGTTCTGTTCAGGCAGGTTGCATTTCTGTACCTCGTTCCTGCCTCTGTAAACTGAGGATAATGTTAGTACCTCCTTCCTTAAGGAGCCATTGGGAATAAATAAACTTATAAACTGTAAAACTCTGAGAAGAGTCTCTTAGCTACCAAAAAAACAAGTAGGAGAAGTATGACTTGTCAATAATAATAACAATTATAATATTGGAAAGAAACGTTGGCTATATTTAATATGTGGAGAATGACCTTTGGATTCTTTACATTTCCATCATGTTCACTGTTACAATCTCATCTTACGCCAATCTTTCTATATTTACTGGGAATTTCCAGAGAAATGGAATCAATGGGAAATATATATATATTTAAGTTTGGGTATCCCTAATCTGAAAATCCCAAATCTGAAGCTTTTTGAGCACCGACGTGACTCTATGAGGGAAAAATTCTATACGTGACCTCAGGTGAAAGATTGCAGTCCCAGTACAGTCAAACTTTGTTTCATGTGCAAAATTATTAAAAATATTGTATAAAATTACCTTCAAGCTCTGTGTATAAGGTATTAAAAATACAAAAGAATTTCCAGTTTAGATTGGGCTCCCATCACCAAGACATCTTATTTCATTATGTATATGCAAAGATTCCCAAGTTGAAAAAAATCCAAGAAATTGGAAACACTTCTGGTCCTAAGCATTTCAGATAAGGGCTACCCAACCAGTCTAAGGAGTTGGCTCAAGAGATTATGGAGGCTGACAAGCCCCCAGATCTGCAGCTGGCAAGCTGGAGACCCAGGAGAGCAGATGGTGTAGTTCTGATGGGCTCGAGATCCGGAAGAGCAGATATTTCAGTTTGAGTTTGAAGGCTCAGTGTCCCAGATCGAAGGCACTCGGGCAGGAGGAGCTCCTTCTTACTTGAGGGATGGTCAGCCTTTTTGTTCTTTCTAGGCCTTCAGACAATTAGTTGAGGCCCACTTATAGTAGGGGGGATAATCTACTTTACTCAGTCTACTGATTTAGAACCTAATCTTATCCAAAAACACCCTTGCAGAAACACCTAAAGTTTGACTAAATATGTGGCCACCACATGGCCCAGTCAAGTTGACACTTGAAATAACCCATCACACTTTTGTAACCACCCTCTGTGCCAGCTCAGCACACTCTTTCCTGAACAAAGCGGCCCTCTCATGTCTTCCGGCCTTGGCTCATATCAGATTTTTTTCGTTTTTTTTTTTTTTACTGTTAGATTCTGTCTTACTTCCTCCACATCCTTCCTCTGCTCTGGCCTGGACAAGCCCTATTTATCTTCACAACTGAGTTCAAATGCCACCTTCTTCTCTACTTGGGAACTCAATTCCTTCTCTTCTCATAGTGAGATTAGACTATTCCTGCCTCTGCTATCCATTAGCATTAAATCTATGCAATTGATCACATTTTGTTAAAACTAAATATGCAGCCATCTATTTAAAGTCAGACCTTAGAGAGGACAGAAACATAGCTTCATATCTTATTTTTCTTAGCAACCCCTAGTACCTGACCCAGGGCTTGGCATGTCATAGTTGCACAATAAATATTTGTTGATCTAAGTCTTGGTCCTTTGGGAAAACAGAAGAGATGAACCTTTCTAGTGAGCAAATTGGAGTGAGAGTTAACTGCAGTTTTGCCATTTCCTAAGTGAAGGCTTTCCCAGAGGCATTCTGCCACTCATTCTCTGCAGAGGGAATTTGGGGACCGCCAGCAGGAGTGCCCTGGCTGAGCTGAATTACTGTGACGGTGCCCAGGGAGAGAGGCAATCTTGGAGGCGCCCAGGCAGTAACCTTTGTTTAACTGGCAAGATGGAAATCAATGACACATATGGCAGTAACTGTTTTAGATTTTGGATTAGTTTGCAGTGACATCCACTGATTAAAAAAAAATAGATTCAAATAATCTTCAAACCATTTCTGTGTCCAGGAAAAATCCCAATGCATTTGTTACATTTTAAAATAAGAAATCAGATATTTATACTGCATACAGAGGGGGAAATAAAAACTCTGGCCATTACATAAAAGGTTATCTGAAAAAATGTACATGTTAAATAAAACCTATGGGCTGTAAAATATGACAGATAGCCCCATCTTTCTTTTGCTTGGCCAAAAATATGTATATTATTACCTTTTATTTTCATTTAAAAATTTTTAAAGATATTAAAAATAAGCAAAATATTGGTGCACATAAATCAAGAAGCTGAGAAAAAATTCTCCATACCAAAATAAAATAGTTATTTGTCTTAGTAATTAACTATATCGTTTGGGGTTTAGTGCGGGAAACAGAAACCACTTTAGGTATTTTAAACAGAAAGGGATTTAATGCAGGAAATTAGGGGCTTAGAAAATTGCTGGGAAGGCTGGAGGTGTGGATGTTCAGGGACCCTGAAGAGGCAGCTCAGTGACCAAAGGCCACTACAACATTGTCAATGCTTCAGCTGCCACCACTGACGCCTGACACCCAGAAGCTGCTGTTCCAACATGGGAGTGTGTTCCTTGTCACTCACAGCTCCCTGATCCCCCTTAACAGGAAAGACAGCAAGAGTAGAACAGTTTTACTGAAGAGTCAACATGATGCACACCTTGAAAGTCCAAACTACAGTGTCTGTGTGCAATGTTATATAAACTTAGAAGAGGAGCGTAACAGATCTAGTCCAAATCCTGTAGGAGAAAGTTTAAGAAACTGACACCATGTGCTGTTGGAAGAACTTTTTAATTTGAAAAATAGCTGAGCTAACACAAATGATCAGTTTGTCAAATCAGACTTTCACAGATCAAGGATCTTTTCCAGCATCCACCTGGACAGAAAAGACTAGTAATTTCATATGCAAGGAATTGAAAGGTACACGTGAGGCACAGGAGAAGTCTGGAGCTTTGAGCGAGGCTCCCCAGCTTCTTCCTTCATGCACACACACACACACATACTCTCGCTCTCTCTCTCTCTCACCTCAATCAGATGAATTCTATAATTGAAGTACACCCGTTGCCTCACACACAGCAGAGAGTATTTTGGTTATTAAATATCTCCATTTTATACCATAGAGCAGTGGTTCCCAACCTTTTTGGCACCAGGGACTGGTTTCACGGAAGACAATTTTCCACAGACCGGATGAGGGGTGAGCGGGGAGATGGTTTCGGGATGATTCAAGTGCATTACACTTACCGTGCAGTCAAGCCCCCCTGCTAATGATAATCTGTATTTGCAGCCACTCCCCAGTGCTAGCATCACCATTTCAGCTCCACCTCAGACCATCAGACATTGGATTCTCATAAGGAGAGCGCAACCTAGATCCCTCCTATGCACAGTTTACAGTAGTGTTCTTGCTCCTATGAGAATCTCATGCCACCGCTGATCTGACAGGAGGCCCAGCTTATGTGGTGGTGACCGAAGTGATGGGAGTAGCTGTAAATACAGACCATCTGAAGCTTTGCTTGCTTGCCCTCCGCTCACCTTTTGCTGTGAGGCCTGGTTCCTAGCAGGCCATAGATCAGTACCAGTCTGCGGTCTGGGGGTTGGGGACCACAGCCCTAAAGGGGTGGGGAACCTGCAGCTTTGGGGCCACATGTGGCCCTCCAGATCCCCAACTGACTGGTCAAGGGGCTGCACTCAAGGATCCAGAAGGACCCAGAGGGCGACATGTGGCCTCAAGGCTGCAGGTTCCCCACCCCTGTGCAGATGGTCACAGGCCAGGTACTTTAAAGTCCCTTTTCCCCAATATCTAACCTGCAGGGAAGTTGGAAGTTGGAAGAATAGTCAAATAAACTCATCTGCATTCACTGCTGATAACATTTTATATCATCTGTGTCTCTCTTCCTAATGTGTGTGTTTATGTCTACATAGCACAGCTTACACCCCACCCCCGCTAAAACAAATCCTGAGATGAGGATTTGGGTGAATGTGATTTATTCAAAATATGATTAGGGAGGAAAAAGGAAAGAAAGTCGAGGGGAGCAGGAAGAAGTTAAGTAAGGGTGTGATTTCAGGCTGAGCTAGCCTCCCCCTCCACCTGTGTGGATTCTGACAGCCCACAGTGGGATGTTAGAAGAAAAAGTACAGAGAAGCTGGTAGATCGACACAGAAATAGTAAAAGGGATCTAAGGGGATGTGAGCAGAGAGTCAGCAATGTCACAAACAGAGAGAGTATGTAAGAGTGTGTGGGCGTGTGTGTGCACATACACTTTTGTTTTTGGTGAACCACTTGAAAGAAAGTTACAGGCATCTTTGACACTTCATCACTAAATACTTTCGCTTTTACAATATCTCCTAAATGACATACATAGCCATGATTCTGTTATCACATTCAAGAAATTTTACATTATGATCTCATATTAATCTAACGTAATCTAACGTAAAGTCCATATTCTAATTATCCCAGCAATGTCTTTTAAAACTGTTTTTATTTTCTGATCCAAAATCTAATCAAGGAGTGCACATTTCATTTAGTTGTCATATCTTTTTAGACTAGTCCATATGAGATTAGTTCTGACAACTTTTTGTCTTTTATAAAATTAATAGTTTTGAAAAGCCCAGGCACATTGTTTTGTAGGAGGCCCCACAATTTGTATTTGTCTGATTGTTTCTTCACAATTCAATGCAGGTTAAATAATTTCAGAAGAACACAAATAGGTGATGTTTTGTTCTTCTCCATATATTGTATCAGGAGACAAGTTATGTCAGTTTTCCTGCTATTGGTGGTATTAAATTTTGCCAGTTGGTTGAGGTGTCTTACCAGATTATGACAGCATACCAGTGTGATACGACTCAAGCTATCTTAAAATTTCCTCTCCACACCACAATTCTTTCCCACCTTTCTCACTGACAGTATCTTCATTGATTTCTAATTCTCCAGACAAAAAAATCAAACCTCTTTTCACCTAAGCCTACACACTCATAATCTGTTCTCTCACCAATTCTAGAGTTTCTGACCTTTGTGTTATTTCTTAGATATACTCATTCTCTCCATAACACAACCATAGTCCTAGCTTAGTCCTTAACAATTTTATCCTATGAACTCTTGGAGCAAGTGTTTAGGCCACACTCTTTTCTTTTACGTTTTGTGGTTCTATTCAATAATAAAGTTAACTTTTCCTAAAGAAATTTATTCATTAATATGGTAGTATGGTAGTTATCAATATCAAGCAATTGATCTGCCATTTTCTTTGTCTTAAGTTTAGTTGATAGGAAAATTACCTTCCAAGTGAAACTAAAAACTTAATTATGAGATTGAATTCTATCCATCAATGTCACCCATATATACAACTAAAATTTTAATTTACCATTGTTAAACAGATAAAACTACCCTCCATTGTTTAGATCTTGATTGGTGCTCTCCTATTTCATTTTGACTTTTTTCTATCCCTGGAATTTTTAAATTTTTGTCTGTACCTATCCTAAGACCCGGTATGAGTTTTCTAGGGCTCCTGTATCAAATTATTACAAACTGAGTGGCTTCAACAACAGAAATTGATCGTCTCACAGTTCTAAAGGCTAGCAGTCCAAGACCAAGGTGTCGGCAGGGGTGGTTCCTTCTGAGGGCTGTGAGGAGGAATCTTTTCCATGCATCTCCCATTGTGTGTGGTGGTTCACTGGCAATTCTTGGAATTCTTTGGCTTATAGAAGCATTATTCTGATCCCTGCCTCCATTTCCACATGGAATCTTCTCTGTGAGTGTCTCTTTCCAAAGTTCCCCCTTTTTTATAGGGACACCAGTCATACTGGATTAGAGGCTCATCCTACTCCAATATGACCCCATTTTAACTTAGATAATTACATGCAATGACCCCATTTTCATGTAAGATCACATTCTTAGGGACTGGCAGTTAGGACTTCAACATATGAATTTTGAGGAGGAGACACAATTCAGCCCATAACAAACCCAAATGCTTACTGTATGCCAATATATGAGCTATTACTTTATAATTATCTGGCTTAGTTAGTGTTATTTATAATGTCTTGCCTCTTTTACTAAATCCTATCCAGTTCTTTTTATTAAAAATATTCTACTAAATATTCCACTAAAATTTTCTTCACACTTACCATCTGCTATAGCAAAATTGTACCCTTACTAATGTCTATAAATATGTTTATATACTAATCTGGTGCCATTCATTTTTCAAGGGAAAGAAGCCCATTTCATATAAGCACAGTTGTGATAGGATCCAGGGCCTCAAATGATGGCAGCAGCAGGGTTTGTCTCTCCCTTTTTCTCAGATGTAAATTTTCCCTGCTTTGACTGCATTTTCAGACAGAATTTTTTCCCATGTAGCCATTTTGACACGACCAGGTCCATATTGATATCCTACAGGTTGACCAATCCCGGTGGAAACAAGATGTATATTCATTTCCAAAAGGGCTCTACAGAGTCCGGATTCTGCATCTCATTGTGCAAGCATGGATTGCAAATTTGTTCCTGAACCAATCACGATACCTATCTAATTGGTTGTGCTCTGGAGTTGCAGGCAAAGTGTGAAGTGAGGATAAGTTTTACCCAAAGGAAGTCTAGGCTTTTTTTTTTTTTGTCTTGGTACAAGATAGTAATGGATGGAGAGAAGGTAAAACAAACAAACAAATAACTCACCATATGTTCACTGTAGTTTATGCTTATGCTTCTTTTATAGTTTGATTGGCACCTACAATAAATGAAAATATGTGCATTTACACAAATATACTCAAGTGTCACAATTTCTTCAGCAACTGTGGCTGGTGCTATAGAAAGTGAAGTGGATGTAATTCTCCAAATCTTGATTAAGAGAGTTTTCAGAAAGATATTTTTCTAGAACAAAGTGCAGCATGCTTTTATCTTATAAGGATAACATGAATTATCTAGCACTATGAATATAAAAAGTGCAATATAAATGTATCCTTTAATTATGATTCTAAAAATATAATAATATCTGTTTTCCTTATCTAGTAGGAATAACGCCAGGTAATAGAAGTAAATGTAATGGAAGAGACCAAAATTAATCATGCTGGGACCAAATAAGAGATTGAGACAAAATAGCTAGGCAGATTTTTTTCTTCTTGGTTATAGAAGCAAATCCAAACATGAGTTCAACTTGCTAAAAAATAAATCACGTCCACTTTCTTCACAGGCTTCTTTATGTATTGCAAAAAATGACCTTTAAACTACCTTGAGAGATAGCAGCTGACTAGAAAATTACAGTTATTAGCAGGATAACCAGAGATTAGAGTATTTAGAGTATTGTAGAAAAAAATGCTAAGAGACAGATGTTAACAATTTGCAACCTCAAAAGACAGCTACAATAAAACCCTATATTGTAGTGTTTCTGAAGGATGATTGGGGGATTCGTGATAATATACTATACCTAGAAATCTGAATGTGAATAAATAAAATTACATTTTTTGAGAAATTTATCATGAAGGTTTGATTTCTAAGCACCATGGGAAATTACTGATTATATTTATCAAGTATTCACCTCTGCCCTAAAGATTTTTAAGTGTAATGTTTTCCTTTGTTCCAAATATCTAAAATACACATTTACATTTTTTGAAAGACATTCCTAAAATAACGACTGCATAATAATGCTAGTCTGTTTACTGTTGACCCTTCAGTAGAAAAGCAACATGAACCACTGGTCAAAACCCTAAATTGGGTGTTAGGAATCATGAGTAACAGATGTTACCAGTAGCATTTATTTGATCCTGGGCCAATCATTCAATAATCATTTTTCTTTTCTTTTCAGAGGGAAACTCCAGCAAAGTTATATCTGGGTGAAAATGGAAGAAACACATGAGTTCTGGCACCAGCTAGACTTGGGTCCCAGCCACACTGTCCTACTGAAGTCTGCAGAGGCCATGCAAGGTGACAGCAAAGCTTAGAAACTCCAGCACCAGCCTACTGGAGTTCAAATCCTGCTTCTGCCTCTTGCTCGCTATGTGGCCTTGCTCTAATTACTTAACTTTCCATGCCAGGGTTTCATCATGCCTCAGCTGGAGATAATTCTTGCCCCTGGAGTTACGAGAAGTAAAATGTTTAATATTTGTAAAGGATTTGAAACATTGCCTAGGGCAAGATTTGCTGTCACCTGCTATTTGAAAACTCTTACATAACTAAACTCTGGTTATCTCTTCAGTAAAATAGAATTGGGACAATGCAGTGAAATATACTTTATAAAATACCTAAATGCTTTACCCACAATAGCCATCCAGTGAATGATAGCTGCTTTCCAACTGATAAGAATTTTCCACGATGATAGCTGGACATGGGGCAATGGCGTGGTTGTCTCCCTTGATGACAACTGCAAGTTTTAATGATGTCTGTAGAAATCCTATTTCCACCATTGTCTCCCTGTACCTTTTATGCTTATTACAGATTCATATCAATTCAGTAAACACTTATTTTATGTGTGACTGTGTCAGGCACTGGCCTGGAAGGCAGATGCAAGGAGAAATACATGTAATTGATGTCTCTACTGGGAATCATTTTTCACCCTCATCCAAACTGTGTAACCCCCGTATGTTCCTTGCTTTAGTCAAGGGCATCACCATTTCTCTGGTTCTTGAGAACCCCTTCTTTTCTTGCCCTTGCCCTCCGCATACAACCAACAGCCAAGTCTTGTTGAGTTTCTATGTGGGGCTTCTGTACCCACTGCCACTGTTTCGGGTTTGGGTTGTGTTATCCTTATATTATTATTAATACTATCAGTGCAACCTGACTGACCAACCCCTCCCCTGCTCCCAACTCACTCAACTTCCTCCTCCTTTGTCCACCTCTTCCGTGGGTCTAGATTATTGGTAGGATAATTACCAGACACCTCAGAATGACACTGGTTTCCAAGCAACCATTTCAATAGTTTCTTACTGTTTCTCCTTATGCATCTCATGATGTACTTACTCAAGCTGACATTCTTGCTCTTCCTGTTCATGCCTTTACACATGCTGTTTCCCTTACTCGGGGGACTCACATCCCTACACCTCCAAATCATAGTCATGCTCAGTGGACAATTTCAAAATCTGTCCTGCCTTGTGACATCTACTCTAGTTGTTCCCTTCCCTCCCTTCCCCTACCCCCACAGTTGAAATGATCTCTTTCATCTCAGAACTTTCCTAACATTTTACCTTTACCTCTCTTATAATGTCACTTACATTATAATATCTTTTATTATATTTATTTTTCTGCCTATCTTTTATTCCCTACACTGTAAATTCTCAGAGAATAAAACACAGTCTGATTTATTTTTATATATTCATCATGCTGAGAATAGTGAATATGGACACTCAGAAACACTTATTTAATGATTAAAGAAATAGATAGGAAAACAGCTATAGCATTTATCTTCCATGAGCTCAGTATCTAGTGGAGACAATATATATTTATGCAGACATACAAACATACACATATATACTATGATGCAAGGCTGACTCTGAGAAGGAACAAAAATAAATTTGTACAAACATCTTGTTAAGCAAGTGTAAGCAAATGAATACTTAACTCTCACTGGGGGATTTAAGGTGGGGTGGGCTTCTAAGAGGGAGTAGAATTTTGGTTGAACTTTGAAGGAAGGATAGAAGATATACACACATTAGAAACATAAACGTTTTAGGTTGAGCCAACAGTTTGAGCCAAGACCTGAAGGTAGGTGAGGGCAGGGTTGTGTTCAGGAAACAGTGACCATAGTGTTCTCATTGGAAGTTTTATCTGTGAACCTATCTAAGTATTTTATTATCTGAAAGAATCACAGGTCTATTTCCCACTGATGGGTTTTTCTCCTCACTATAGTCTAAGCTGATTTAATTTTCTTAAAATTCTGTGGGTCAGCTCTCTTCTTGAATAATAGTTATTTTGTGAACTATAGACCTCTCCCCTTACTGAATATAATTGATAGTTACTAAAAATTGTGGAAAGAGATGTGCTCATCTCAACATTTTTATAACTCACCATCTTGTTTCATGATAGCAGAGTATGCTACAAATCAAACTTAATATGTATCAGTGTATTTTTTAGTGGTGCACCATATTTAATTTTAAAAGACTTAATTCATTTAAGTGTTATGATACAGCACATAGATTGAAAAGCATGAAAAGTCTAGCAGTGTAATAGCCTGCACATAAAAAAGTGCTTAATAAATATTGGCTAATTTGAACTGGTATAGTGGCCACCCAATAGGTTGTCTATACAGTACTTCTCCACTCACCCATCCACGTGGCTGCAGCAGAAGCCACCATGTTGCAAGGTGACACACACACGCACATTCCAGGCCTTGAGTTCCGTGAAACACTCCATCATTTTCATAAATAAATTCCCCCTGTTTTGTGTTTAGGCTTTTTTCAACTGTGCTTTGGTCTTTTTCTACCCAAAGAGTTAAAACAAATATAATTTATTGCAGCTTTCTTTTTTATGTATCATTATCCTTAGATTAAAAAAGAGTATTTCTGTATACCATTTTAAAAATCCAAATTGAAACTTTATCTATAGTAATAATTTCCAACTTGTAGCAGGCTTCAAAGACTCCACACATCCTATCTATAGAAAATTACTGTTTTCTAAACCAAGTATTAGAAGGTAAAGATTTTTTTCTCCAAAGAACAGAAGGGCTTTTCAATGACTATTACCTCCCAAGTCTGGCTCATTGCCTCAGGTTCTCTATTATTATTATTATTAAATAAAACACTAGGCTTAGTATCTTAACTCCACTATGGGGAAAAATGTCTACAATATGGTTGTCTTCCAACATTTCCCTTTTATCTTGGGTGCTGTCTCCTCCTAGATGACCAAACCTCATGGTTGGCATAGAGTCTGGTTACAAAAATGAATCATTTTACAATGACTTTTAGACCTTGGGGTCCATAGAGTTAAAATGAATCCCATTTAGTGGCAGAAGTCATAAGAATAAAATTCAGGTATGTGTGCTGTCATATTCCCTACATAATGGAGAAAGATGGTGAGAGAAAATGATCCTGAAATCCAGAGCAAACAGAAGCAAAAAAAAAAAAAAAAAAAAAAAAAAAAAAAGGGAAAATTGGGGCCTTTAAATGTTAGGTCCAGGGTGTCTCCTGGCTCACGCAACACCGTATACAATGAAAAAATTGGGGG
>CAUYRT010100005.1:0-18498 GCA_963574885.1 Lepilemur ruficaudatus | reverse complement strand
GCCTAGAGTGCCCTGGCATCAGCCTAGCTCACAGCAACCTCAAACTCCTGGACTCAAGCAATCCTTCTGCCTCAGCCTACCAAGTCGCTGGGACTACAGGCATGTGCCACCATGCCCTGCTAATTTTTTCTATATATTTTTAGTTGGCCAATTGATTTCTTTCTATTTTTGGTAGAGACGGGGTCTCACTCTAGCTCAGGCTGGTTTCGAACTCCTGACATTGAGCAATCCTCCTGCCTCAGCCTCCCTGAGTGCTAGGATTACAGGCCTGAGCCACCGTGCCCAGCCTTTTTAAAAAACTTTGTGTAAAAAAAGTGTTTGTTTAAAGAAATTAAAGATGATGTAAGTAACTTTTTGAAAAGACACTCAGTGTTCATGAACTGGCAGACTTAATATTAATAAAATTGTAATATTTCCCAAATTAATCTATAGATTCAACACGATTCTTATCAAAATTCCAACTGCTTTTTTGCAGAAATGAGCACACTGATCCCAAAATTCATATGGACCTGCAAGGGACCCCTGAATAGCCAAAAAAAAATCTTGAAAAAGAACAAAGTTGAAGGATTTATGTTTTCTGATTTCAATACTACAAAACTATGGTAATCAAAAGAGTATGGCATAAGGATAGACACACAGATGAATAGAATAGAATTGAGAGTCTAGAAAAAACTCAGTTATATAGTTAACTGATTTTTGACAAGAGTATCAAAACCATTCATTAGGAAAGAAGAGTCTCTTTAACAAAATGGTGCTAAGACAACTGGATAACCACACAAAGAATAATAAAGTTGGACCTTTACATTATATCACATACAAAAATTAATTTAAAATGGATCAAAGATCTAAATATAAGAGCTAAAACTATAAAAATTTTAGGAGAAAACACAGGTGTGCATCTTCATATCATTGGATTTGATGGATTCTTAGATAGGACACCAAAAGCACAAACAAAAGAAAAAATAAACTGGACTTCATTAAAATTTAAAAATTTTGTGCATCAAAGGACACTAGCAAGAAAGTAAAAAGAAAGCCTGCAGAATAGGTAAAATATCTGCAAATAGTATATCTGACAAAAGTCTCATATCCAGAATATATAAAGAATTCTTACAACTCAACAATAAAAAGATAGCAATTTAAAAATGGGCAAAGGATTTTGAATAGACGTTTCTCCAAAGAAGATATACAAATGGCCAAGAAACACACGAAAATGTGTTCAGTATCATTAGACATTAGGGAAATGAAAATCAAAACCATAATAAGATACCACTTCACACCCATTAAAATAGCTATAATCAAAAAACCAGAAAATACATGCTGGTAAGGATGTGGAGAAACAGGAACCCTTATTTATTGCTGGTGGTAATATAAAATGGTACAGTTGCTGCAGACACTAGAGTTTGATGGTTCCGCAAGAAGTTAAGCACAGAATTACCACATGACCCAGCAATTCTATTCTTAAAGTAAAAACAAGTATTCAAACAAAAATTTGTATGTGAGTAGTCACAGTAGCATTATTCATAATAGCCAGCATTATTCATAAATGGAAACAACCCAAATGTCCATCAACTAATGAATGAACAAAATGTGGGCTATCCACACAATGGAATATTATTCAGCCATAAAAAGGCATGAAGTACTTAAATATGCAAGAACATGGATGAACTCTGAAAACATTATGCTAAGGTAAAGAAACTAGACACAAAAGGCCATAAAAGGAATTATATGATTCCATTTCTAGGTAGTGCTCAGAATAGGCAAATCTACTTTGACAGAAAGCAGATTATTGATTACCAGGGGCTGGGAGGAGGGGGAAATGGAGAGTGAGTGGTTAAATAGGTACATGCTTTCTTTTTGATAAGATAAAAGAATTCCGCAATTAGATAGGGGCAGTGATTTTATAATACTGGGAATGTACTAAAAGCCACTTAAAAGTGAATTGTATACTTTTAAATGGTTAAAATGGTGAATTTTATGTAATGTGAATTTTACCTCAACAAGAACAAATGTGGGTATGTATGTGTACATAATGCAATTCAGTTTCTGCTAAAATTTTTTTCAAAACCTCTAAAACTCTGTGCATGTAAGTGTATATATGTGTAAGGTCATATAAAATGACCAGGAAGGACACGTGGCAAACTATGAATAATAAATACCTACAGGGAAAAACTGGAAAAATGAATTGAAAATGATAAAGACTTCATTTTTATTCTATAAACTACTTCATTATCTGGATTTTTTTTAAAAAAAAATTAGCATTCACTCACACTTTCATTACTTTTTTAATTACAAAAATTTAAAGAAAAATTAATGAAAAAGAAATTCAAGAAAATTTTGATTAGAAAGGAGTTAATAAGCATGCAAATTAAAAAGCATCAATCTTCTCAGTTTGTGAAATATTTTCCTATATATTTTAAATAACTTTTGTATTTCTCCACCCCAAATAGCACAATACAGTGTAGTTAGAGTTCTACTGATAGAGTAACAACTTACTGTGTCAGCACCATAAAGATCCCTTAATATTGAAACATTAACATTCCCTTTTATGGATACATACCTGTCTGGCTGATCCACTAGCCTGCCTTACTTTTTCTGCTACTCCTCCTAAAAGCTGTACGAGTTTCGTCTGCTTTAAAAGTTCTTCTCTGAGTCCTTTTCCTCCTACTGAGAGGAGAGCACCCAAAACATGTTCATACCGGGTACCAAACTGTGCATCATGCAGGGCATCCTTAAGAAGCCTAACACAGCAAAATATTTACGTCAGCCACTTCTGAGAACTTGATGAAACTCCCTCAAAAATCAATTTAACAAGTTCAATTTTTGATATGAAAGAATTTATTTTAAGCTATCTAAAAAAACATATTCATTATTGTAGAGCTACATAACATGCCACGATTTTGCAATAGAAGGTTTTGTTATTTGTGGTTTTATTTCTAAGGACATAAAACTTCAGCTTCTTTAAAATAATGCCTTCAATAAAACATTTGGTATCCACAGAAAATACTCCTGGCATACCATTTAGACTTACAGAGAATGCCATCTCTAGAAATTCTAGGAATGGAAATAAGAATTAGAAATAAAATTTAAATCTTACCAATATAAATTGTGTGCTATCTGGATATTTCCCAATGCTCTGGACAGAAGGAAGCGCACTAATGAACTATTCAAGTAAATTTCATATTTCAAAGCCTATGTGTAAAAGAAAATAAGAATTACTAGTGGTAATACCTATACTGAATTATTCGATAAAAATATCAAAAGAGAAACTATACAAAGTATTACTCTTATTGATGAAAGATGATACTTATAAAAATGAAACAGATGAATTAACTTAGGCCAAATTAATGAAACCAAGCACAAAAGTATAGCCTTAGGGATAACATTCACTATGTTTAACTGACCAGTAAAGAAAAAAATCAAGGAAAAGCTCAAATCTGGTTTGTTCTGAGACTGAGTTTGTTTGAGTCTGAGAACTGAAAATCCAGGTACCTATATGCAATATTCAAGTGGAGCAGATTATAATAGTGGGGAAAAAAATCCACATGCACACAAAATCCACAAGCAATACCCCTCAATGTTCCCACACTACCAAACTACTTTTAATCAAAACAGAAGAGGGTTAACTCAGCAAGTTCCCCTCAAAACTGTGGGGAAAGTGAAAGGGAAGATGACCTAGTAAAAAACTCACCTGCACGAACTGTGGAAGAAGATCTGTTAGTTCATCATCAGTAATGGCCTCAATCCAGGTCACAGCTAGAGATCTCACTTCCTGATCAGCAAATCTAGAAGGAAGTGGATTTCTTTCTAATGAAGCTGTATTTCTTGAAAACACAATCTTAGCCTGTTCCTATTTAAGAATACTTAAATAGCTCTTTATTCAAAACAATGTGTTTCTTCACTTTTAGAAAGAAAATATTACTGTGCTATATAGATTCAATTTTGGGATTATTTAGAAAACTTAAGTTTATAAAAATTAATTTTGGTCCATATCACAAAAATATAATAAATTTTTCAAAATATACAACATAATCTTTTCTTTGGATTAGTTTTAAATGACATGATATGCTTTTTGGATAACCCCAACACAAAGAATATGTTGGTATAAATATACATTTATATATTTTTATTGTATTGACTTGCTTTCATGTTAAAGAAAGGGAAATACTCCTGTAATATAATACCTTACTGGAAAAACTGACAATAAAACAGAACAATTAGATGTATTTGGCTTACTTTGAATCAAGAAGTTCCAATGCAGTCAGTGGGTACAACGGAGGCCATTGGTGAAGCAATGAGTAAGTTTTGGCAAGATTAACCCACTTCCAGTTTGGGGCACTTGCTAGTATTTTAGGAAGACAATTTGGGTATTTGAAGCAATAATAACGTTTCTCCCACAAAAAAGCTTTATCTTCTTTAGAGAGTCTGCATATGTAATAGAATTAAATTACTTCTCAGTGACATCAAAATGACATCATTTTATCTCAATGATTAAAAACACAGAGAAGGAATTTATTCATTTAGGTAAGCCACTTCTTGGTAGAATCATTAATACTAATTTGGAACAGAAAAATGCAATATATAGCAAACACCACTAATTTATCCTAATTTGGGGACATTCTGCTTTGATAAAAGAGCCTTAGTTAGGAAAATCAAGGATAATTCAGTACAATAGAAATTTACTGAACTATAATGAGATGCCAGGCACTAGAAATTAGAGTTGAAAAAGCAGATTCCATCCTAAGAGACAGCAAGGATTTATATCTACTTCACACAAGTAAAATCAAATGCCACACAAAAAACAAATGCAACTATAAAATTTTAGAAGATGATCATATAGTTTGATTCAGGAATATTCAAAATGGAAAGGATTCATTTTGAAGATTCTAATTCTCTTTGTTTTAAACTTAATGACTAATGATTATTTGAATGAAACATTTCACTATTTTACTATCCATTTATGCATTTATATTTCTGTATATATAGTAAATGCACCAAGGCCAGACTCAATGGCTCACACCTATAACCCCAGCAACTTCGGTAGGCCAAGACAAATCACTTGAGACCAGGAGTTCAAGACCAGCCTGGGCAACCTAGCAAGACCCTGTCTCTACAAAAAATTTAAAAATCAGCCAAGCATGGTAGTACATACCCATAGTCCCAAATATTTAGGAGGCTCAGGCAGGTGGATCACCTGAGCCCAGGAATTTGAGGTTGCAGTAAGCTATGACAGTGATACTGTACTCCAGCCTGGGCAACAGTACAAGACCCTATCTCTTTAAAAAAAAAAAAACACGCACTGAAATGTATTCATTTCATGTGGTACACTAAAAAAATTCAAATACCGCAGAAGGTGCATAGTGAAAGTCTTTCTCTTTCCAATTCGCCTCCCCAGAAGCAACCGCCTAAGCTTGTATACTCTTCCAGAGATAGTCTATTCATACAGGATACATGTGGGTGTATGCAGATCCCTTTTTTCTTTTATGTTCACAATAATAAACTATATGCACTATTCTGCTCGTTTCCTTCATTTAACATATCTTACATATTAGTGCATATAGCTATAACTTCATTCTTTTTATTTATTTTTTAGACCAAGGTCTCACTTTGTTGCCCAGGCTGGAGGGCAGTGGAATGATCATAGCTCACTGCAGCCTTGAACTCCCAGGCTCAAGTGATCCTCTTGCCTCAACCTCCCAAGTAGCTGGGACTATACATGCATACTACCATGCCAGGATAACTTTAAAAAAAAATTTTTTTTTAGAGACAGGGGTCTCACAACATTGCCCAGGATGGCTTCAACTCCTGGCCTCAAGCAATCCTCTTGTCTCAGTCTCCTGAGTTGCTGGGATTACAAGGAGAGGCACCGAGCCTAGCTAACCTCATTCTTAATGGTTGCATAGTTCTCCATTGGATGAATGTACCATAAATGTCCCGGTGATAGACATTTCCATTTAGTTTTTCAGTAATCCAAAGAAATACTTCAACAAACATTCCTGTCTACATAAGAAAATATAAAAGGATTTTTGCTACTACATATTACTGCAAGGGCCATTGGTGGGTCACAGAATATACACATTACAACCTTTATAGGACTGCCTGTTCATACTTTGTCTCTTTCACTCCTGAATAGTTTATCTTAATCTTATTAATATGAAAATGTTCTTCATAGATTAAAAAAACTAATTTATTGCTATTTATTCCAAATATAGTTCTCAGTCTGTTGTGTACCTTTTGATCAAGTAAAAAGTTTGACTTGTATAATTTTCTAAACTTTTATGCAATCATTTAGTCTTTTATAAAATTAAATAAGTTAAATAGAAAACTTTCCACACCAAGAATGCTGATAAATCATGAACTAATCAGGGCATTTAATATAAATCTTTAACTTAAGCTTGCAATTGTAGAAGATATCCAGGCAAAACAGAATAAACAGCATACCCAAGTGATGAATCTCTGTGAAGAATATCAAGAAGTTTCCCCTTTATATCATTTTCCAGTGTTTCTAAGTTGTGTTGCTGTATAATGCTTCTGTCAAATTGAGGAGTTGTATAAATAATATCAAATGTAGGAGAAGGAAAATCAACCTTAAAAATTTAACAGAAGTTAATCAAATTATTTGCCACATTAACTTCTTTAAGAAAACTGATTTTTCTAAGCAATCAGGGTGGAATTTAGATTGAATATTAAAGTAATGCTTTTTGTCTTTTTTGTTGAAGGTGATTACCATTGCTGGTAATTCTAAATAGCACATACATATTTCTGGGTATAGTCCATGTTTTATTGTTTCTCAGAAATATTAATATTTAAATATAAGATAGATCCTGAGATTAAAACAAGGTCAATGAGGTTTCTTTAAGAACACCAAAAATCATGGTATACACATATCCTCTTTATGAAGAAATTTAAATTTAAACCTCTCCACGTGTCAAGAAATACCATTACCTGCAGCACTATTCTTTCCATGACGTATCCTTTTTTGGGGACTGTTCCAGGAATAGAATTTGTAGGTGATGAAGTCCAAAGATAGAGAAGTTTAGTTCCACATGTTAAAAACCTTCGTGAACATAAAAAGAATACTTTGATTTTCATTTTAAAAATTCAAAATTTACAATCCATAGTAATGAATTTGAAATGTTAGTATTCCATACATTAAATAAAAATAATATCTTTAAGAATAAATCAGAAGGAGTCACTCCCCAAATTGTAATGAGATTTTAGGTAAATGTATCTAAAGTGTGGGGTGGGAACAAAGAGAGGGAATATGAAAGAATATATCTTGAGAAGAATGGTGGTAAGGACAGCCCCTAAGAAGGGTAAAGACTCAGAAAACAACTTCTATAAATAGTAAGGTGAAGGACAGTCTTTGAAGAGTTTCTACAAAGAAATACATCTCAAGGGGGTGGTATGGATTACAGAACTGCTTTCTGACTTTTATCATCAGAATCAAAACACACGCTAAGAAAACTGCTACCTATTTTGTGGCAAAGCACAAGAGATGAAAAGTTGTATCTGTGCCCTCAGCCAGGAGTTAGCAAGCCTTTTCTGTAAAAGGGCACAGTATTTTTGGCTTTGTGGGCCATACAGTCAGTGTTGCAGAGATTCAACTCTGCTATTACAGTGCAAAACAGCCACAAACAATACATAAACGAATATACGTGCTACATTCTAACAAATTATATTTATAAAAACACTTAGTGGGCTTGGAGTATGCTAAACCTTGCCCTAAACTATGAATGAAAACATTTATCTATTATACTTAAATGAAAACATTTATTCAAAGATATTGATATATCTTTACACAAAAGAAATTTCTAAGAAATAAGATATAAAAAAGCAGGAAACTATAAACTTCGTCAAATCCTTGTTCATTTTATTCAAACACCAAATATCCTTTCCAAAACTAGACTTCAGCTTTTTATTTATTTATTTATTTATTTATTTATTTATTTATTTATTAATTAATTATTTTGAGATAAGAGTTGCCCCAGTAGAGTACAGTGGCATCACTGTAGCTCAATGCAACCTCAAACTCCTGAGCTCAAGCAATCCTGTCACCTCAACCTCCCAGAGTGCCAGGATTACAGACATGAGTCATCAAGCCTGGTCTGAAATTTTTTCATTCTTACTATTTGTTTTATCTTTTTTTTCTTTTTTTGAGACAGAGTCTCACTCTGTCACCCTGGCTAAAGTGCAGTGGCATCATCATAGCTCAGAGGAGCCTCAAACTCCTGGGTTTAAGTGATCCTCCTGCCTCAGCCTCCTGAGTAGCTGGGACTACAGGTGTATGCCACCACACCTGGCTAATTTTTCTATTTTTTGTAGAGATGGGGTCTCACTCTTGCTCAGGCTGGTCTTGAACTCCTGACCTCAACTGATCCTCCCACCTTGGCTTCCCAGAGTGCTAGGATTACAGGCATGAGCCACCATGCCCAGCCTTAATTGTTTTATCTTAGGTTAAATAGATCCATTATTAAATCATTTCCCAAACTGTCCCCTGGAACACAGTGTTTCAAAAGATATATTCTAAAACAACAAAAGAGTGTCATTATCAAATAAGTTTGAGAACGTCAATATAGGATACTAGTTAAGAACACAGCCAGACTACCTGGTTCAAATACCAATTCCACCACTTATTAGCTAAGCGCCCTGAAGAAAGTCACTTAACCTCTGTACTTGGATTTCTCCCTCTATAAAAAGGTATAATAACAACACCTACTTCACAATGCAGTTGTGAGGAATACAAGATATGTGTACAGCACTCAGACTAATACCTCATATACAGTAAGTGCTACATGTATTTGTTATCACAGTAAATATGTCATAAAACATAAATAGCCTTCTTGACTGTAGAACTTTAAAGATGCTTTAATATGCTAATATGCATTAGAATATTCCCATGTGCTGAATGTAACATATCCCAAACTTCTTCAGTTTTTTTTCCTCTTTAGGAAGAATTTTGACCATCTCATGAAACCTCTTATTACTTAGAACACAATTTAAATACTCAGCTGAAAGGCTAGATAGATCTCACCATCCCATTAGCTATTAATTGACACAAAGCTCAAAAGGAATTCCTTTACCCCCAAGGTAAGGGAAAGAGTCCCTCAATAGGTTTCTGAACATATATGGGACCTTTGGAGATTAAAGACCAGGGGCTCATGGTAGTAAGGGATAGATTAGTAAGGGAAAGAGAATTAAGAAAGGGAATAATGTGCAGCTATAGATTCTCTGAACTGGAAAAGAGCAAGAAAGGGATGAGAAGAGCAAAAATGAAGTTCTTTTATTAATATCAAGGGAATTTACAAGACAATGAATTATGAGAATAATACTGTACTTTATAAAAATGGCAGTTAAAGAGTCATTGGCAGGCGGGGCAAGGTGGCTCATGCCTATAATCCTAGCACCCTAGGAGGCCAAGGAGGGAGGATCACTTGAGGTCAGGAATTCTGAGTCCAGCCTCAGCAAGAGCGAGATCCTGTTTCTACTAAAAATAGAAAGAAATTAACCAGGCAACTAAAAATATAAAAAATTAGCTGGGCATGGTGGCACACGCCCATAGTCCCAGTTACTCGGGAGGCTGAGGCAGGAGGATCACTTGAGCCCAGGAGTTTGAGGTTGCTGTGAGCTAGGCTGATGCCTTGGCATTCTAGCCTGAGCAACAGAGCATGACTCAGTCTTAAAAAAAAAAAAAAAAAAAAAAAGAGTCATTGGCAAACATCCTCTGCATACCCATTCAGGTATGTTCAGACTTAAAGCACAATAACTTTGTTTGATTTTCTCTTATCTGTGTTTCTGAACTGGCCTTTTATCACATTGGAAAAACTGAGGCAGCTCATTTGCTCATGTATGTCATTGTCCCTCCTCCCACCCCCTTGTCTTCCAGCCAATTCTGATATGCAGATATGTCCACAATAACTCACCGTCACAGTTCAGTAATACTTACTGTTTAAAGTCAAAAAGAGGTAAAGAAACTTTGCCCAAAGCTTCTGGCCCCTTTCTCTGCTTATTAGAATCAGGGGAACTTCCACTGCTCTGATTTAAAATTCCAAAAAGAGTAAGGTGAAGAAGTGATTCTAGTGGTAATTGTGATATCTGGATGGGAAAAATAATTCTATGGAGGGAAAAATGTATTAACAGAAAGAGCAAGTTAGAGTGATTGTGAAGTTTAACCCTTTAATGAGACTGACAATTTTAGGTATTTTATTTATCAAGTAATCTTTAATCCCAAGTAAACTTTAGCTAAATAGTAAGTTGGGCTAATTTGTACTGTTAAAAATCTTAAATAAACAAATTTTATTAACAATCTAAACTTTCAAAATATAACATTTCTTTCTTTAAAAACTTGTAAGCACCTTTACTTAAGACTTGTAGCATCAATTTCCAGGCAAAATAATGGTAGTCATTTTTATTTCTGCTTGAAAAAACTAGATGAATGTTTATGAGCATTTCTGTTTGGGGATGTAAGTGTGCACATATATACACAAACAGACATATATGTTTACCAGTGCATTTTTTTTTGAAGTCTGAAAGAATTAAAACATGAGGTTGATGGTGGTCACTCCTGAGATACTAAATGTTGAAAATAGGGTGACTTTTTTACCCCATATGTATTTTTGTGTTATTTGATTGCTTTCACACATATTATTTTGCAATTTAAGAAATGGGAAAAATAGGAAACCATTTAATAAATGTGGAACAAATACCAAAAGCTCAACTGCCTATCTGCCTAAATAATGAAAATTCCCTGAGTTTAAAACAGTATTTTAAAATTATTGGTATAAAATATCTTCTACATAGATTTAAGACAAATTTTTTTTGTTATCTAGTAATCAAGGGCCAGGATTGTTATATAGTATTACAGAATAAATATTAAAGTAAGCAATGTTATAAAACACCATCTTTTTAGAATTTTATGTAAATTTATTTTAACTTGATAATGTCTAAAAATACATGTTTTTGTACTTTAGTGACTCAAAGAGTATTTCAGATTTTTAAAAGAGAATTTCAGTCTGTTCCGTAGAACAGACTCTATAGGTAGACTCTATAGACTCTTCACATCTAGAAGAGACCTTAAGACATCAGTAAGTAGTTAATGAATTTCATTGAAAACAGTAATAAAAATTAAAGCTTAGATATATACATTGAAAAAAAGAACAGGGCACACTGAAAGAATGAAAAAGCCAGAAATTGCACTTACAGTTCATCCCATTTAATGAGATAGAAGAAATTCTTATAAGTGCCAACCTTCTTTGATTGAATAGGTTTAAAAAGATCCTTTCCATTGTGAGACAGGGAGCATATCAAGTAGTATTTTTCATAACTGAGGAAAAATATAATTTAATTTGATTTCTATCTTGATAATACACATTAGCTAACTAAGACAAATACATTAGCAGCCTTTCCCCCAAAGTGACTAATCTCTGAAATAATATGGTAATTATTCATTTGAATTTTTAGAAATCCATCTCAAATTTAACCATTGCAAATTCTATGAAAATAGAGAAGAGGTATAGCAAAGGGCATACATAGGAGAACATATGTCCCTATGTACCAGTTTAAAGTGATGCCATAATGACACCAGCTACAGAATTTATTTAAATTTTGTGTTCAGTTAGTTACTAGCTTTAGATTTTAGTTGAATGACACTGAATAACGTATTTAACCATTTCTAGGTAAATTCTAGGAAGAAAGAGGACAAACAATATCTTCTCTCAGTGTCATTTTCCTTTGCTAAGCTACTGAAATAGAGCATATTAATAGTGCATGGACCTGACTTGCATCGAGCCAATCTTCCTAGTCTATTGGGAAGCTTCCATCCACGGGGACGGATGCTATTGTATTCTCTCATTAGACAGCAGTGACTTAACCAATAATTATTATCAAATACAGAGGCAATTAGATTCAGTCAGGTAATCTTGTAAGGCAGGAGTCTTCGGTTCAATAAAACTGTATTCTACTCATATTCTAACTTACTGCTAGGCTTATATGTTAACCATTTTGTTCATATATACAATCTATCTATTATTCTAACTATATTTCAAATCAAATTTCATTGGTTCACAAAATACCCTTAAGCTAACTGATTACTTTTCTCAACTTCATTCCACTTGCCCTCATTTACTTCAGCACTTTATTAACTTTCTTTCCATCTTAATTATCACTGTTTTCTGTATTGTCTTCCATTGGGTATTTGTTCTTCACATTAGTGTCCCTAAATTTATTTTCATATGTGTATGTATATGGAGGATGTGGAGGGTATTATCCCTGTAAATATTTTTAAAAATGAAATACCTTCAGACAACAGAACTTCCCATTTAAATGCAAGTTCTAGGAAGGCAGAGGTTTTTTGCTCTCTTATAATTCCCAGTACTAAAAACACTGCCCACATATGGTGCTCAGTAAATATTTATTGAAGGAGTTAAAATATCACTTTCAAGTCATTATGTTATTTTTTAATCTAAAGCTCAATGTAAGCAGAATTTATTTTTGGTACCTCTTCTCTAGGCTTTACTTCATAGCATTAAGCTATTAGGAAACTACTTTCACTAAAAGTATCATTTCAGACTTTTCAGTTCATATTAGTCATTTTCAAATAAATTAAAATTGGCAAAAATTTGCTAGAATGTCTTTATGGCATTGACAAAATCAAAAAGTGAAAGCCTGTTTTAAAATTTCAATAGAAGAAATATGTAGACCTCAAAGCTTAACAATCAGTAAATGTAAACTACTAAAGAGGGAGAAAAAAGTCTTGAAATCCAGTCCCATTACACCATTTCAAATTACCCTGGTTCTAATGGAAAGGCAGAAAGAAGAGCAGTCTTAAGTTGACTTACTAATTAACATTTGCTCTGGTAAGTTTCAACATTTATTTTCCTGTCCTTTTTGCATGTAAGGGTTATATTTTTTACTGTAATAGCTTCAAACATCTCTGTAATTTTTATGAAAACCATGAAAGTATCTGCTGGTTTTTGTGTCATCATTTAAAATGCTAAAATAACAATGGTTGCTGATATTTTACAAGATTAGAACAGGTTCTAGATAAAGCTGTGCATATTTTCTTTTAAACAGTTACTTACTTTGAAACCCAGTTACTTGAAATTCCATGTGCAGCAAAAATAGTAAACTGGAGCTGTTCTGTTGTAGTCCATGCTTCTTTGATGTTCCTGTTATGTTGGGCACAGTCTGCAGGATTCCTACCATAATTTGCATGGAGTCTGAGAAGATCATAAATTGCTGCAGTTAATTGGTCCATGCTTACTTGAACAGGATTTTCAGGATTCAGTGAGCCTAGATTTAAGTAAAATGCTAATATAATTCTCTGAAAAAGTAATGATAATTGCTCTAATTCAAAGAATTTAAACACATACCCCAAGTTGAACTCTTGCTAGTGTCTCCTCCTCCAGACAATGAAGTCATCTGCACACACACACACATATTAGATAGAAAATTGCCCATGACATAATATGTTTACCTTTATCACATTTAATTAAATGCTATGTCAAAGAAATCCTTCCCAAGGGAAACTTTCCAAGTGTCTGTAGAACTAACAATACAATAAAGAACGCAAAAAGAAAGAGAAAAACCCAAAATAAATAAATGATTTTTAATATCAAGAAAATCATAGTAAGTGAAAATTACAATAAAATATCTGAAACACAACCACCTGCCTTGTTAAACCAATTAAGTAATTAATATTAATTTGAAGTCCAGAAGTGATAAGTACACTATTACAGTATTTTATTTTCCATTGGTTACTCTATAATAGCATAACAATATCCTTAAAGAAAAAAACCTGAAACTCCATTACCATTTGAAGACTCAAAACAGCTTTTATAATTATTTAAATTTAGCTCCCCTCCCACATACTCTCTGCTCCTTTATCCAGCAAATGGGTAAAATAAATAGAAGCCTCAGATATTAGGACCATGGTAGTTAATCACCTCCAAGTGATTTCATATTTTTTTTAACGTCTAAAAAGACGTACAAAATAATAAAGTAGAAATAAAGAAACCCAAATCTCCATATGCTGTCTGAATAGGATCTCTTTGAGAATGAATGGACTGAGTTATCTCTTAGATATCAAGGAACACACCACCATAACTTTTCCATTTTTTAAATTTATGGTGGTTGCTGAGGTCCACCTCTGCTTTCAACCTTCTAGTCAAAGATATAAACACCCCTATGAACAGAGTTAATTAAATCCCCATGGAAATACCAAAAGGGATAGCTTTTATTAAAACCAACAGTATGACACAAAGAGAAGGCTCCTAACCTTGCTGCTTCTGAGGCAGTAAGTCACTATTTCTGAGGCCTCTTGGTCCTTTCAACAGGGAGTGAGTATGATTCAAAGCAATTTCTGCCCACTGGCAATCAGACATTTCTATACAGAGGGCGAAGTGATAGCTACTGCCTTCCAGGTGCTCCAAGTTTAGTATCTACCTTTAAACCCCCCACCAACTCATTTATGACAGAGGTCCTACTCTACACCTAAAAGGTTCACCTAATTCAATGTAATCTCTCATAAAGCAGCCTATCTCCTTACCAAGGAATCCCCCCTAACCAAATAAGAGACTGAATCAACTCAAAAGTAAAAGCCAAAGTTAAAACAATATTTGGTCCAGCAGAAGGCAAAAACCTCCCAGTTTAAGTGATAGATGCTCACTCAAGTACATATTGTGACAAAATACTACTTACTAAAAATACTCACATCAGCAGTTATACTCCTTGGAAGATTAACGGCTCTCTTTAGCTTCTTTACTGATTCTGTAATGGCAAGAGTCTCTACGCCATCTAAAGCACTACAGATTTTTCTTACAGCTTTAATTACTTGATCTACTGCTCGGTGCTGGTTCTTTAAAAATAAAAAGTAAAATAAACATAAGTAAGTGAAATTTAAAGGCCCAATTTCAGAGATGAAGTAAAAAACTAGATATTTAGATGTCCCTAACTGATATTCTCTACTCTTTTGTGATGAAAAAAGAAAAAAAGATAGCTTTTCAATTATACACTTTATTTTGAAGTAGGAAAAAGCAAGGCTTAATTTTCACTTTGTCTGACACAATTATGCAAATGTCATTAATTTCTTATTAGAACCAGAAGTATAAACAATAAATTGGTAGCAAATTACTAAAATCAGAACTATATTTTAATTCCCATTAATAATTTCCACATTGAAAATAATCCTTCCCTTCCTCCTGCAAAAATCTGGTATCAAAAACCAAGTTCTTCAGAAGTTGGTCACATATTAATAACACTGGGCAACATTAACTTTTAAGCATCATTTACATCTATACAAGCATTACTTTGTAAGTTTTACCTGACCAAAAAACTTCTTTGAGGACAATTCGTCTGTATCATGCTATCACAGTTGATTTCACCATGATTCAAAAGTATACATGTACTAATATGTTGTAAAATCACTTACCTGATGAGAAGAATTTAAAAATCCTTCTCTACTCTTCATGAGAAGTATATACCTCATTAAGAAACAGTCATTAATTCATAAAACATTTATGCCAAACTTTTATGCCAAGTACTGTTAGAATGGGCTGAAACTCAGTACTATACCATCCCTTAAAAATTTAAATTTTTCCACCCTTGAGGCTTGGCTAGCATATACTGAATATTCTCTTCACCTTCAAGCTTAAATGAAACCACCTAATTTTCTAAAACACTCAATTACCTGAAAGTCCTCAGGGCCTGAAGGTCTGTTTTCTGGCACCCCAGTTTTGCTCATTCAACCTATATTCTGCTTCCTTTTACTCCACCTTCATATGCACAAACCTTTCCAGTTTTGACGCTCAGGCCATTCTCCTATACCATTCTATATCAATTCTTTATGTGCCAATTATCAATTCATTATCTATCAGTTTCAAAATCTACTCTTCTTTTGCTCTACTTTGTGATACTAGAGGCTAGACCCTATAAACAATTCTTTGCCAGCTGGCACAATGTTAGGTTTTGTTAATAAAACACACAGAAGAGACACTTGCATGCAAGAACATTAGGAAGATACTTCCCATCTAGATTCCAGTCCTCTATTTTTTAAAATTCAGCATTAGAGCTCAGTGTTCCTCATAGACCAGTTCTACTCGCACCCTCAGGCCATATGCTTCCTATCTGACAGCTCTAAATAAAGTCCTCTAGCAAGTTTCTTTGTCATAGGCAACATGAGTGTTCCTGTGGGAGAGGCTAAATTATGGTCTGGGGTTGGGTAGAGGTCTTAGCATAAGTTCAGAGTTTCTTCACTGTCCATTTTTCCTTAGCCTAGAGGTAACAGCTGCTTTTTTATATCTGCGATTTCTAGAACCCTTAAAAAAGTGGAGTTGGCAATTTTTTTCTTTAAAAGGCCAGCTAGTAAATATTTTAGGCTTTGTGGGCCATACAGCCTTTGTCACAATTCAACTCTGCCATTAAGATGTGAAAACACAGACAATACATAAGCAAATGACCATGGCTGTGATCTGATAAAACTTTATTTGCAAAAACAGGGAGCAGATCAGATTTGGTGTTTGAGACAGAGTATACCAACTCCTGTCTTACGAGTGTGCTTTCACTCCTTTGAATAGTTAACCATCTTTTACTCATTAACAATTCTTTAAATTTCCCTGTTCAAATAACTAGTATAGTTTCTGTCTCCTGACTGGCTCACATTGATATGCCTTCCTACTCACATGTGGTCATTTCCCTCAATGCATGCCATATTTTTGCTCTGGATATTTATCTAAGTTTCTACCCTATGTCCTGTAATAAAAGCTTCAGTTCCATAAATGTTTACATGGAAAATTCACAATATCTTCAACCCCAAAACTGTACCCTACCAGTACCTTAACGACAGTATCATACTCTGATCACAAGCTCCTTTGCTTCTAGCTCTCACACCCTCATTCTGACCAAACTCTCTTCTCTGCTTCTCTCCCAGACAGCCAAGTACTTCTAAGAAAATCTCACAACCACACAGATTGAACAGTCCCTGATTTTAGCAGGAACCCCCATGCCATTCAGCATTTCTTTCATCTGTCCTTGGTCAGCTCCCCTTCCCCTTTCCCATAGAATATTAAACCAAACCATCATTCCTTGCCTCAAAACCCCTACTGCCATCCTAACTTCATTTTAGCAAAATGAATTAACATTCCATCTCCCGAAATTAAAGGCCAAGAGCAATCAAAACTTCTCCAACCTCCTAACTGGGTGTAGTGGCTCACGCCGACAGTCCCAACTACTCAGGATGCTAGGGCGGGAGAATAAATTGAGCCCAGGAATTTGAGGCCAGCCTGGGCAACACAGGCAGACCCCATCTCTTAAAGACAAAAGCAAACAAAAATACTTTTGCAACTTCCTGACCTCCTCTAAAACCTATCCAAGAGAAATTCAAACATATATCCACACACAGACTTATATATAAATGAGTTTATGGTGGCATTATTTATGACAACCAAAAACTATAAATTTAAGCCCAAATGTTCATCATTTGGTAAATGGAGAAACAAAATGTGGTATAGCCATACAATGGAAATAGTACTCAGCAATAAAAAAGGGAACAAACTACAGATACATACTATAACATTCATACTACAACATGGATGGACCTCTAAAACGGTATGGTGTGAGAAAGAAACCAGGTGTAAAAACTGTATAGTGTATGATTTCGCTTACATGAAATGACCAGAAAAGGCAAATCTATAAGACAGGAACCAGATCAGAAGTTATTTGGGGCCAGGGATTAGAGTGGGAATTGACTACAAATTAGTATAAGGAAACTTTTGGGAATGATGAAAATGTTCTAAAACTGGATTGTAGTGAAAATTGTACAACTTTATGCATTTACTAAAAATCACTGAACTGTATATATACAATGGGTAAATTTTATGATGTATAAATTATACCTCAATAAAGCTATAAAAAATAAAGAAGGGGTACATATGATACAGAGTTAGTATTTTATATATGATGGTTAGTGAAGAGCCCTCTGATGACATTTGAGTACAAGACCTTAATAAAGTGAAAGGGTGAGCCACACAAATATGTGGGAGAAGAGCATTAGAGGGAACAACAAGCACAAGGGTCCCCAATGGGGAGCACACCTGGCAGAAACCCAACCAGAAAAAAAGAAAGGGAAGTGATAAGAAGCCAGATCAGAAAGGTAGGGGGTCAGACTGTGAAGCTACAATCAGGGCTTTGAATTTTACTGAGTAAGGCAGTAAACTGGATTTTCAGCATGAGTGGAATGATCTAACTTTTTAAAAAGAGTTTATAAAGTTTATTTAACTTTTCAAAGAACCATCTTTTGGCTTAGATTTTTCTCTTATGTTACATTTGCATTCTGCTCTTATTTTCATTTTTTTAAATAAAACTTTTCAGGCCGGGCGCGGTGGCTCACGCCTGTAATCCTAGCACTCTGGGAGGCCGAGGCGGGCGGATCACTCAAGGTTGGGAGTTCGAAACCAGCCTGAGCAAGAGTGAGACCCCGTCTCTACCATAAATAGAAAGAAATCAATT
>CAUYRT010100004.1:0-12423 GCA_963574885.1 Lepilemur ruficaudatus | reverse complement strand
CATGGTGGCACATGCCTGTAGTCCCAGCTACTCGGGAGGCTGAGGCAGAAGGATTGCTTGAGCCCAGGAGTTTGAGGTTGCTGTGAGCTAAGCTGACGCCACGGCACTCACTCTAGCCCGGGCAACAGAGTGAGACTCTGTTTCAAAAAAAAAAAAAAAAGATGCAAAGTCGGAATTATTAATATAAGGAACACTTTTTTCTTAGTTTATTATGCATTTTTTAGAATAGGTTCCTTAGGGATTTTCAGTCCAGGACCTTGGAGATTGAGTAGTGCATCCACATATTTATTTGGCAAATAATTGGATGAACTGAGTGAAAATATAGAATTAAGACAAGTTAATTCCACCAAACAAACCTTGAATAGTCAGAATAGGTAGTTCTATTAACCTGACATTTAGATCTTAACAAAATGAATGAACCATGCAGGTGTCTGAAGGAAGAGTGTTCCAGGAAGAGGAAGCAGCAGGTGCAAAGGTCCTGAGGTGGGAGCAGGTGCACTGTGTTCAAGGAACAGGAAGATGACCAGTTGGCTGGAACCTAGTGGCAAGGGGGAGAGTAGCAGGAGAAGAGGCCAGAGAATGAGGATGAGGCTTTTGTAAGCCACGGTAAAGAGTTTGGATTTTATCCCAAGTGAAGTGGGAAACTAGTAGAGGGTTTTCAGCAGAGAAATGGCATACATTTTCAGAGGATCACTGAGTGCTCTGTGAAGAATAGACATGGCCCGAGGGTATAAACAGGGAAAATGGTGAAGAAGCCACTGCCCCAGTCTGGGCAACAGATAACGGTGACTTGGACCAGAGTGGCGGCAGCAGAGCTGATGAGAAGTGAATAGATTCTGAATGTGTTTTGAAAATGGAGCTGATAGTATTTGATGATGGATTTTCATATGGAGTGGGAAAAAAAGAGATGAGTCAAAGATTGCAAGGATTTTAGCCTGAGCAAATTGAAAACTTGTGTTTTTATTTACTGAGCGTGGGGAAGCCAAGGCAGTAGTAGATTTAGTGGTAGGGGAGTTCAGTTCTGACATCTTAAGTTCTGAGAGGCCTATTTGTGGCAAAGGCTTTGAGCCCTGCCCCATTTCCCATCCAACTACTCCAGAGTTCACCTGTTGCTATAGTGGGCTCAGCCACCTTCGCGACTCAGCCCTCTGGGGGCTTTCTCCAGTACAGAGGAGCTTGCTTAGACTGTGCATGGATTTAACACTCCCAGAGGCAACCCTCAAACGCTGAGGGCCAGAATTGGTGCTTGTAGATCCCAAGCTCAACATTCTTCACTGGGGTAATCTCAAGGCATGTGTATATGGTCCTTCAAAGGGTCCCCAGGAAGATTGAGCCCCAGTTGCCCACAGTGGTAACCTGCTTATTAATACACACCCTGTTAACTTTTCTTCCTTCATTGTTCCACTTCCCCTCCCCCTAAGTTGTACTTCCTAGAATCACCAGCCTGCCTCCTTTCCAAATAAACTACCCACTCCAAGACTTTGCAGTCTGCCTGGGAGGGATTCAACCTAAGACTATTAAATATCCAAATGTCAATGTCCAAGAAGATGGATATACTGTTCTGGAAACCAGACGAAATATCAGGGATGGAGATGTCATTGGGAGTCATTAGTCTTTTGCAAGCCTATGTGAAAGTTCATTGCACAAGACCTGAATATGAGTGGGTTCACAGACTTGTTTCCATCCCTCTCTGCTTCATCTTATCTTTCCCACGTAAACACAATGCTGCTCATCAATGAACAGTCTGATGTTTCAGCAGAGGCCACAGTAGAATTCCTAGATAGTACTTGCTTGAGAAGTGATGACAATCGGATGGGAAGCAAGGGGATCTTAGGGACTTACCTTAACTCTGTATTTGCATAGGAAGCATGTTGTTTTTACTTTCTATATATGTTTATTTGGAGTAGTTTTGAAAAAGCTAGTGGGGATTATAGAGGGGCAACTTGAGCACTTTTTTTTTGTATTGTCATTGCTTTTTAATGATGGTTTTTGCAAAGCCACACTTTCTTACTCGCCTGGCTCAGGTTCTGAGCATGTCTTGTAGAATGGCCTGGATAGGAAGGTGAGTAGAGATAAATGAGATCCACATTAACTATGTAGTACAGCCAGCAACGGGCAAAGTGAAGACTGTACTCACTTCCCAATCAATTGTTCTTTTTCTCTCCTGTTTTGAGTCAGAATGTCCAATGAAGCCACAGTTCTTCTTAGACACATTATATCACATTCCAGAGTAATTTCCCTTTTCCAGGAAGCATCTAGAATTTGATTTTTCCTGCTGAGCAGTTATCCAGATAATTGCAAATCAGTGGAATCATTTACATGAATTATGATAATGATTTTTATTCCAATTAAAGAGCTAAATCAAGCACATCAAAATGCCCCTAATTCTCACATTACTCAGATGGCAACATTTTTATCGTTGGCTATCCTATGAAATTTCAGGTGACTAATACATTTCCCAATTGCCCTCATAAGCATATAAACATTTCATAAATAAATGGCTTCATATTTTTAAGATGAATGGAAAATATTTGATTTTTAATATTGTCCCCAGTTTTCAATTTCCTTTTGTCAAATGGAGAAACAGCATTCATCTGAGCAAAAGAGCAAATTTCACAAGTAGTGGGGACAAACATAGTTGCTTATTTTCTATTTTAGGAAGTTCTTTTTCAAGCATTATCATTAAGAAGCACAACCTTGTGGAATATTTATATACACGTTAATAACAGAGAAGCAGAATATCAAGTCAGTGTGTTGCTCAGGCCCACATATGCATCCTCAATAAGGCTTGGAAGTCAGTCATCCGCTGATGAAAGCTAAGCCAATGCCCTGGACGGCTAATTGAAGGTTCTTGGTTTTTTCTTAGGGAGGAGGGACAGTTGTTTAAATATCTCCACAAGGGGGCGCCGTGCAGCTGTGCACATCTCTCTTCATAGAGAATTTCCTTGCAGACTGGCACAAAGTTAGGTTTCCTTAAACGTATTAAGAGTCCTAATTCTTTCTTTTGCTTTTTGCTGGCTGTGGCTCCTCTTCCACCTCTGGAAGGAAGCCTACCTATCTTCTCTAGTTATGCTTCTGCAGACTGCATCACGCTGCTTCTAATTGGATTTTAAATACATCTTCATAGATGTTAACTGGTGTGTTTGCCTGTCTGGCTTCTCGGGACTTCTCTCTCAGATCCTTTAACATCTCAGCGAAGTACAAAATATCTGTGATACCTGTTTAATTTCATATGAATTTAAAAGTCTTTATTCATAACCTTTGGTTGAAATCTAACTTTTCATCTGAAACACCTGGTAGGAAGTAAGAAACGTGACTATTTAGGTTTTTTTGGTACCATATATTGAGTTTTATCTGTTTATAAAAGCAATTTTTATTTGTTGTAGAAAATATGAACACTATGGAAAAGAAGCTTTAAAATGCTTATTATGATCCTATTCCCTAGAAATAACATTGTCAACATTTTGGTGCATATTTTAATTAATATGTTTTAATTGATAAATGCTTTTGAGGAGTAACTGGATTCTACTTAGTATTAAAAATGTTGTAATGCACTTTTGAACAAAGTATTAACCCCAGCATCTTTTTGGAATGGCCATCCTGTGCTGTTTATAGCTATTAAATATATTGGCTGTTTTCACTGAACTTCTGCTTTAATGAGTATGTACTAGAGTTGCAAATATACATCCTTTAAATGTACCTGAAAAGTCGATTGTCTGAATCTGAGATGTTCCATGACCCCTTGGAACACCTGAGAGCACACTGGCTTCTTCCAGGACTCTCCCCAGTACCTGTTCCTTCTTGATGAGATTCCTTTTCAGATATACAGCTCCAAACATAGGCTAAGAGTGTTCAGTAATCATTTGTGTGAGTTCTTCGGTTTCATGGAGACTAAAATTAGGTTTCTTCTGTCACTCTTGTGAAGTCATTTGACCTTGACCTGCATTTCAAATTGCTGAGAAGTTAGCAAGCTGACCTTTACACTAGGCACATCAGAAATAATAGACAAAAACTAGAGTCATTGATGTTGAGATTTTTTTTCGTTTATTAAAAAAGTAGACTGTCTCGTCTGTAACAAACTAGGCCTAACATTTATATAGCGTTTATTTAAAAATATGACAAAAGGAAACAAAAAACTCACAGAAAAACCAAAAAGTTCTACTTTATTAAAATTTCTCTTGATTTTAGATTTTATAGGATATTTTGTACAGTATCAGTAACTGTGGAAAATTCCCAATCATCTCATTCCCAAGTGATTGACTAACTCATAATTTACCAAGAATTTCCCTGTATCAAACAATTCAGAAAACATATTACCTAAGACTAAACTGGAATAAAACCACATGGTTGATAGCTTTTATCACTTAAATGGATAATGATTTTGACAATTCATAATTTTGAACATATCTTTAACATTTACCTTTTATCATTAATTTATTTTTGTCAGAAAAATTTAAAAATTCAAATTTACTTTGTGTTTACATTACATAGAAAAAATACATTGTCTTTGCCTGTATAAATTCTACCCCTTAAAATAGACTCAATATGAAAACAGAGACTTACAATTTTAGGTTCAACATAAGGCACAATCCTAAATACTGTTCAGATGAATCTTATTATAGCAGTACAGTTCTTACTGTTCAAGTTCAATATGATAATCACATGTTAAGAAGCAGTTTCATAAATGTTACTGGTAGAATCTAAGTAGTAGATACACAGGTATTAACTATAAAATTCTTTCAACTTTTTCTACATTTTTGAAAATGTTCGTAATAAAATTTTGAAAAAAAAAAAACAAACTCTTTCCTGGTATGGCAAGAATCATATTCTAAATTTTTATCCTGAAACTAATCTTACATGCCCCGTCAGGTGTGTGTTTTAGACCTCTGTAATTCAGCTCATTTTCGACCGTCCTGGAGCTGATTGCTCTACGTACGACAGGCTTATATTTTTTCTTCATTTGTATAAGAAAGATTCCAAAGGATGGTTTGTCGGTTTTAATGTTGTAAGCATTATTGGTAGGTTTTACTGAGAAACAGATTACCACCGCAGGTTACAGAGATGCTCTTCTGAAGTAAGATTCTTTTGGGCTGCAAGCATCTATACAGAGGTACCAAGTCTCAATCTCCTTGTGTACCCTCGGTCACCCAGCCCTGACTTAGACCCTCCCTGGTCATGAAGTAGGAACTTCTGTATTATTGTATCTCTCCTGTGCCCTTCCCACTTTAACATAATATTAAGAATTGACTGTTTGAAGACAAGTATTTTTCCCCTGGGCCAGTGCTACAAAAGATATTTTACCACAAATATCTCATTTGATTTGTTTTTGATGTTGATGATCTTAAAAATCACCTTTTTAATTGTATACATTTTTTCATAAATAAGAGCTCAAGTTATTTTTTATTTCTATACATATTTTATATCCTTCTCTTCCTCCTGTCCTGATACTTTTTAAAAATGTAAGCCCAGTCCAATTTCTTATAAGCCTTGAGTTTCAATTTTTGGTTCTTTCAGCTCTAAGCTTCCCTTGGGCATGAATTGTGTTCACCATTAATCACCACCATGCAGCTGGCATAGCACATGGCATGTAGTAGGTGCTTAATATATATTTGTGTGTGAAAGCGAGGGCAGAAGGACAAAAGGAAGGAAGGAAAGAAGAAAGGAGGTGAGGAAGGAAAAAGGGAGATGGAGTGGGGGAAAGAAGGAAGGAGGGAAGGAAGGGAGGGAGGAAGGAAAGAAGGAAGGAAGGAAGGAATGAAGGAAGGAAGGAAGGAAGGAAGGAAGGAAGGAAGGAAGGAAGAAGCGGGGGAGAGAGAGAGTGAGCTAAGGAAGGAGGCAAGGGAGGAAGGAAGGAAGATTGGATTAGCCGTTGAACAAAATTCCATATAGAAACTAGCTTACTAGGCTATGTCTTTTAGCTCTGTTTATTTCAAAGGATTTTGTGATTTAGTTAGAGTCACTTTTAGAATATCTAGGAAAATACTTGCTGCCCCAAACATTTCATTATCTAGTGTCCAATAGTGTTTTAAAATACATAGCTATGATTGTGTTTCTTTGATGGCAATTTGTTTTATTTTCGAATGTAAATTGAATCCTTTAAGAGTTATCCATAACATATATATCAAACCAAAATATTTCTAATTTAACTCAGAATTTTGCTATAAATCATTTTACTTGATATCACCTGGCCAATGAAATTAACAATTATATGTTTCAAAATTTACTTCTACGTCTTAGTTTAATAAAGTCTCTAATACAGAGATGGTTTATTCTCTAAAATTTAGAGGTAAGCTAAAGCTGTAATCAAAGGATTATTACTTATCACTTACCAAACTTGGGAAATTCACTTAACTTCACTGAACCAACAGAAATAAAATTAGTGGTAGCATTTGAAAGCAAAAACCAGAACCTGCCCTATTACTTATTAATGGCCCAATTATGCAAATGTCTGTTACAATTTCTTAGGTGGTTTTGAGAGATAGCTAGAAAATGGCACCCTAAGTTTTTGTTTGTTTGTTTGATGTTTTTTGAGACAGGGTCTTACTCTGTCACCTGGGCTAGAGTGCCATGCGTCAGCCTAGCTCACAGCAACCTCAGACTCCTGGGCTCAGGGGATCCTCCTGCCTCAACCTTCTGAGTAGCTGGGACTACAGGCATGTGCCACCATGCCCGGCTAATTTTTTCTATATATGTTAGTTGGCCAATTAATTTCTTTCTATTTTTTAGTAGAGACAGGGTCTCGCTCTTGCTCAGGCTGGTCTCAAACTCCTCACCTTGAGTGATCCACAGGCCTTGGCCTCCCAGAGTGCTAGGATTACAGGCATGAGGCACCCTAAGTTTTATACATCTTGTTACAAAACAAAAACAAATAACAACAACAAGCTGTTTTCTCTCACTGTTACTCAAATATCCAGATTTGTAATTTAGCCCCCAGTGAATTGCTGCAGTGTATCAGATGAACTGAAAAGAGTTTATGTTTCTCTTCTCTGTAGAATATTCAGGGGGATAATGCAGGGCAATGCACAGTACATGCAAACACTGACAGCGTCCCTTTTCCTCAAGCCTTACCACACACCAGCCCTCCTCTCTCTGCCTCTGGAACTCTCTAGTTTTCACAGCTGAGCCCACTCAGCTCCTGCCTGCAGCCTCAGTCCCACCCAGGGCTTGCAGGCCAATCTTATCCTTGGAATTAGGAATTGAAAGAGTTTGGATGAACCAGCTGCAATGGAGATGTGATCTGGAAGCAGGTAAAATGGATTTGGTCTCACACCTCTGTCTTATATTAATTTTTTTTGTGGTGTCAGCCAAGTTACTTAACCTCTCTGAACCTCAGATTTCTCATCTATGAAGCAGTGATAATGTCTGCCTGCATGTTTGTAGATTAAATAAGATTATGTAAATCTTTTATCTGATACCATCTCCTTTCCCTGTGAAAATCCAAGACGTCCTTGATGACTTAACTCTCCAAAGAAAGGGACCTGACCTCATTCATTCCTTCATTCATTTATATTCTAGGCACATATTGGCTAAGATGTAGGTTTTGCAATCAGGGGGACCTCAATTTTAATCACAGGTCTGCCACTCATTGTATGTGATCAGAGGGGCAAGTTACTTCAACTTTGTAGGCCTCCATTTCCTCAGTGGTAAAACAGAACAAAATTAATACAAAGCTCATAGATATATTATTGCAAGGAAAATATAGCTTATGTCACACCCTTATCACACACAAAAAGCACCAAATAAGTGGTTGATATCATCATAATAAAATAAGGAATTAGAAAAATTATCCTGACCTTATGGTGATGTTAGGTTACAAACTCAATCAATACACAGGAAGTGTCTGGGTAAGGAAGGGATCTGAGGGTGAAAGGTCAACAATACGTGGTAAGGAATCAGAAAGTATATGATCATTGGCTCCAACAAATGGAAATCCAGATGTAGCCAAATATTGAATAGTCATGGAAAAAATTCACGGCACTATAATTCAGCATATGAGATTGTTATTATTTAGGGATTCTTGGTATGTGGGGTCTTATTTCTTTCTCCCAAGGGAGCAATTTTGTTTCTCAGCCTGGTAATTCCCTCACTGCTTTTGCTTGTTTGTTAACATAATTCTAAAAAGCTGGAAGAAGCCATTTTTGTCCTTATTTGGTGTGTGGTCAACAATGACAGCAGCATGAGTTGGAGTCAGTGTTGCAAATGCTTTTCCAATTAAACAACCTGTCTTCAGAATCCCATAAGTTTTTGAAAAATAAATGGAAATGTTTCTATATTTAGGAGAAGCCCAGGATTTTGAACAATCAAGAAAAATTCCATCCGCTAATTTCGGTAGAATTCCTTTCCACCTAATTTTTTTAGTTCTTGTAAACAAAAGCCCATAGAGGATTTTCATGCTGCAAATAAAACATTAAGATTTTGTTACTGGAATTAACCTTTAAAATATAACAGCTGGTGATCTATCCTACACATGTAGGATAAAAATATTTTAAATAGAGAAGAAAACTTACCTATCAAAACTGAGGATTGATACCCTTTTGAAACTGATAAAATGATATGCCTACTTACCATGCTCTCAAGGTAACCAATTTTAGAAGATAATTTTTAAAACTGTAAATATTTCTAACAATATAAAAATCGTTTTTATACCTCCCCCAAAGGCTTACAAACAGTGTCATCAGTAGTGCCTAAAATTTTGCATGGAGTTTTCAGAATGCTTTCATGTAAATTACGTTATTCAGTTATTTCAAAAATTGCAATGATTCTCCAATGAGAAACAAATGGATGAGACACTGAAACTCAGCAAGGCCAAGCAACAGTGCTCAGGTTCATATGGCAAATTCATAGTGTAATGGTTTAATTCCTGGAGTAATCTCTAATCCCCTATACCAGAGCTTCCCTGAGTATTTGTGCAATGGTGCTTTTTAAAAAATATATATATACACATACCCATATATATGTATACATATATATGTATACATATATATACACATATATATGTGTATATATATATGTTGAGGGGACAGGCCAGTACTTCATTTGGTCATAACAGTGACAGTGGATTTTCTGATTATTTTATTTTCTTATTTGTTTATTCATTTATTGCAACAACCTTGGATTTGTCAGAGGGAACATCTAAGGAAAGAGAAATTAACTAAGGGCTATGTAAATTAGTTGTAGAGAAATATTTGCCCCTACTTAGGAACATAAAAGAATATAATGCAATTGATGCATCTTATTTTCAAGAAGTCCTGAGAATTTCTTTTATTAAACAAACATGATTATGAGTTTTATTTTTCTAGACTCTTTGCTAGGCACTGGGGACCCAGAGGGAAAGCAGATGTGATCCTGTTCTCACAATGTTTGGGTCCATCAGGGAAGCCAGAGGCTGAGAAAGTAGACACAAATGCAGTGATGCTGACAAAGAGGAAGTACACAGGCTGTGGAGACATCACCTGGTCTGGGGGAGCAGGGAGGGCTTTGGGAGGAAGTGGCTTTCAAGATGAAATCCTATACGCCCACCCCTTTCACTCACCAATCAATAACTAACCAGATATTTTTCAGACTATTCATGAATGCAATATTAAAAAGAAAGAATTTTTTTGACCTTTAAAATCTTCATATACAGAGAATCAGAAAATTAATATTGACCCCACAAGACTTTTACACACTTAAAAAAAAAAATCATGTTAAGTTTGTGATTTCAAGTGATTAGCCTATATTAATTGCAAGATTTTTAAAGAATTTGATTCTAGAAATACTTCTTTTGAAGACTTTGTCAGTCACTTAGTGGACACTTAATAAACATAAAATTTATTACCCTTCCATTCCATTCCATCAGGCTTTTCCTCCAGATTTCTTTCTGTCAACCCCATTTCTCCAAGTATTTAGGAGGAGCTCCATTGACTTATTGAATAGAAGAGGCTTGACTTAATTATCTTCCAAATTGCTAAAACATTCCTAAAAATAATATAGACAGAAACCTTAGTGTGTAGTAAAACATTTTAATTCATAATCTATTGTTGTATTGATCTTTTCTTCTTACATTTAAGCACGCCTCTTTTCAGTCTTTTATTCTATGTCTTTATGATATTAGCTCTTTCACTACAATTTATTTCTGTCTGTGTCCTGGGACATACACAAGCAAAGCATGCAGAAAGCCTAAAACGCAGAGCATGCTTTCCTAATGCTTTTGGCACTACGGGGTACCTTCAATTCTGTTAGCATTCCACTGTGTTCCAGTTCATAAAATCATTGTCCCCCATTTCAGAACATGGAATAATTGACCTGTAAGTCAAGTAGACTCATGTAAGTTTTAGAATGAATTTTTGACAGCAATTCAAAGAAAATTCTAGCATTATTTTTATAGCACTCGCATTTGGAGAAATAATTTATTATTGATTATGATAATTAAGGTGATAAAAAGCCTTTTTTAAAACACAATAATTTGTACTGAATGAACATTAGTTTTAAGAAGTGTACAAGTACAGTTGTCAAACTTCCTTTTGTCATACTCTTTTGCAGTGTATCACTCTGAAAATAGAATTATTACAGTGATGCTCCCATCAGAAGTAGCTGGTTAGTAAGTCTGTTATTTGCTTCTACATTAACATCTACTGACTTTGAGTCTGTGACCAGAGACTATTTCAAAATACAGCATTATCCTGAAACCCATCTATCTGCCTGCTCTGGTTTCCTGAGGCAATGTGTTTCAACCTAACGCAACCCCACTAACGTAACTCTTGCTTTCTCTGAAGCTTAGCTCAAACCACCCCCTCAACCTGTCAGCTAGTGACTTGGTGTGTAAGTAAATGAATGCCTATGTGGATTGTGTTTAAATTTTCCCACTTTAAAATTTGGGAGTTTCAATTTGATTCATAGTAGCTATCTCCTCTAAGGAAAATTCTGGGTTTCTGAGTCGACACCAAAACCCAAATTTGCCATTTGTCACATCTGGAGTCTTGGAACCAAAATCCCAGAAATATTTAAGATGCAAAAATATGATGCCTTATTTAGAGCTCTGCGGAAACGTAAGGTCGGGGTTATTGGCAGGAGGTGGGCATTTTATTGATATTTTAGGGAGGTTAGGAATTATGTGGGTAACAATTGGATGGAAACAATGTTTAGATTTCAGAGTCTGGTTTTCCCTGGGATGTAAATTTAGTTTTCAACTTGTGAAAGAAGAGAAAAGTTTGTCTCAGGGATAGAACATCTCTCCTTATTATTCAATCATGCTTTTACTAAATTTCTTCTGGAAAAATAAATAATAAAGGGGCAGTAATTAAAATAGTCAAAAGATTTCTACTTAGTCCTTTTCTACCCTTTAGTACCTGTGAAGCGAAAATCATAAACAGCTGGTTGAAACATAAATGACAGCAAAGATTCATCCTAGGAGATATTTTATTTTATTTTTTATTTTTTTCAATTGTCTAAATTCTCGTGTCAGTGAAGTACTAACCAGTTTCTCAAAACAATTTTGATAGTTATATTTGAAATCAAGGCTTAACTTTGCTTATGATTAATCTCAGTAATAAGTAGCTTATTTCTATGACCTTGTTGAGGCCTCGTAACCTAAGAGGGATTATGTGTAACTGTACAGAAGAAATGAAAAGGAGGCGGTAAGTAACTATTTAGAGCAAAAATAATATTAACACTGGCAGACACTTCTTGTGTCTTTATATGATTTCACATTAGGAAAAAGGACCAAATCTTCCTTATTCCTATTCATAATTTCACATTTATAGTTCTTTTGTTTTTTTAATCATGCCTCATTGTTCTAGATGTCTGCTTTAAAGAAGCAGGGGGGATAAGAAGGAAAAAATGTTTCTCACAATAATGAAAAAGACAATGCCACTTCTTCCTTGTACATTTTTAGAAAAAGTTGGACATTCTATAGCAGCTTCATTTTAGATTATTATTATTCCCTTGTAGTTTATCAGTTAGCTATCCATTAATAGGACACTTTCAAAATGTAAATCGTTAAGCAAAGGCAATTAATTATTTGTGAAAATGTCTATTGCTGGCTTTAGCCTGGATGGGAAGATAGTGTTTATCTTTCTCTAAATGAAATTGAGATAACAATGAAAGGAACATTTTTCTGCTTCCGAAACTGTCTATACGGACTGTAGCTTTTCTCAGAAGCCGATGATGCTGTTTCACCTACCCAATTATAAACGCTGCCAGGTAGAAGGAGAGCTTTGTATTGCGGGCACCATCCCTCATGCTCTGCGGCTTGTCTTCGCGGGGGGGGGGGGGGGGGGGGGGGGGGGGGGGGGGGCCGGGGGGGGGGCGGGGCGGCGCCCGCCCGCGCCCGGGCGGGCGCCGCGCCCCCGCCCCACGCGAAGACAAGCCGCAGAGCATGAGGGATGGTGCCCGCAATACAAAGCTCTCCTTCTACCTGGCAGCGTTTATAATTGGGTAGGTGAA